>SJYC01011285.1:0-10148 GCA_006408675.1 Madoqua kirkii | reverse complement strand
TAATCATTTTCTTATTCATCACCATAGTCACCACCAAGTATTATTTCCTGAGATCACATGAAAAATATATCCCTCCTCTCCTCTCTTCCAAATTATTACTTTTTTTTTTTTTTTTCAAAAAATATAATGGCAGGAACGTAGGCAAAAACATTCTTTTATTTCACACTTTTAAGAAGCCGGGCATGTGTTTCTCATTTTATTCTGTATGGTTTAGTTTGGAATAATAATCAGAGACCATGCTTTCAAATTCTATAATGACCCATGTTTATCTGGAATATAAGATAGATATGAAATATAAGCTTAGTAAGATCACGTGAGTGAGTTATCTAATCCAGATAAAGCCATATCTGAAAAGTGGGTTTAAAGAGCTTTCAGATTCCTGCTAGTACTTGCATTATTTCTACTGGCTGTGGTACCTAGAGTTGTAGCAACGTCCTGTAGCAATGTTAGTATTTAAAAAAACAAACTTTTATCATCAGGAACCTAAAAATGTAAAGATCTCCTCAGCCAAAGTCTGAAAACTTTCATTTGCAGTATAACTTCTTTAAAAAAAAAAAAATGAAGGATTCTGTTTTAACTTTTCTGGCAGTGCAGCAGTAGAAAAATTGGAACAAAGGAAAAAGGGTTGGGTTTTTTTTTTTTAACTTTTTTAGCATATAGATTAGTATTAATTACCACGTAATGAGCTGAAAATTCCTGCCAAGAAGCTGAGGTTTGTGGTTCTTTAATGAGTATTTTCTTCCCACTGGGTGAAGTGAAATTTTTTAAGTGTTAGGGATTTGCACTTGGAAAACATCTCTAAGCTATTTATACAAGCAAGTCAATAGGAAAAGCACATTTTCTACTTTTAGCCTTTGTAATGCATTCGTGGGCCCGAAGCTTCTGGCAGTGTGCTCCTTTAAGTGGTGGCTCTGCGCTGTGGTGCTGAACGGACTTTAATGCAGCAAGAGTAAGACGGGGTCCTCCACCATCCAGATTCAAGCTTCCCCTGCCAGTCGTGGGCTGGCTGTGTCCTCATCTAGGTGAAGAGTTCTCAGATCTCATTTATTTTCCAAACTGGGAGAAACCACCGAAGTTTGCTTTGTTACTCTCTCCTCGGAAATGGATTCAGCCTCAAGACGTACACCAACCATCAAGGGACACTAGAAACAAGATGCCACCAATGACATTGCTTTTGGTTTTGTTGTTCATTGCTGTTCAGGTGCTAATTTGTGTCCAGCTCTTTGCAACCCCATGGACTGCAGCACGCCAGGCTTCCCTGTCCTTCATTATCTCCCAGAGCTTACTCAAACTCATGCCATCCAACCATCTCATCCTCTGTCACCCCCTTCTCCTCCTGCCTTCAATCTTTCCCAGCATCAGCATCTTTTCCAGTGAATCAGCTCTTCACATCAGGTGGTTACAGTACTGGAGCCTCAGCTTCAGCATCAGTCCTTCCAATGAATATTCAAGGTTGATTTCCTTTAGAATTGAATGATTTGTTCTCAGTGCAGTCCAAGGGGCTCTCCAGAGTCTTCTCCAGCATCACAATTCAAAAGATCTCAGTGTTTAAAGGGAAATAAAAGTTTACAAGATCCAGTCAACTTGATGTAATAGAGACAGCAATGACATTACATCCCTCTCTACAATCCTGAGTCAGTTATTAAATGGTTTTAGATTTTTGTTTCTTATCTGTCACAAGAAAGTGATGTTTAATGACATGAAAAGTTGATTTATTCAGTTAGAATAAACTTAGCAGGGAAGAAAGAATTTTCTGAATCTTTCCATAAATTACAACGATACTGTCTCACTAAAACTAAAGATGAGTATGGGTTGGACCTCTGGTCTGTGGCCCATGAGAAGAACTGTGACAAGGATGAAGCCCTGGTTTATTTTTAATGGAATAGGACTCCACTGAAAGACAAGTTAGTGTTGTCAGCTCCTCGGCATCAAATTCTCCTGCTGAGAGCAGTCTTCCTTTTGAAACAGCAGGAAAGAAAACCAAAGCAGAGTATAGAACTAAACCTGGGAAGACAAGGGCCATCATTCGCACAAATCTGTTTTTTCTGGGTGTAAGAACACATTAACATTTATCAAAATGTAAATGTAGTCCCTCTTAGATAACTTCTAGGTTAAAAGTATCCCATGTGGAGGGTGGAATTTTAGATTTTTGTCCACTCTTCTTTGATTTTCCAATTATCTTCTTGTAGTTTTTACAAAATTGATGTTTTCTGTAGCCATTGTTTCTGTAGACAGGAGTCACCAATAGTAAATGCAGTACAAAATGTTGGTTTATTTGTAACAGCGAAATTACTGTTTTTCAATCAGCTAGGCTTCTGAATGGTATTTTAATATACGAATATTGTCATCAACTAATTCAGAGTGATTTCTTTCTACTTATGTGCCCTTTGCAATCATGAGAGTTTAACCCATCCTGAAAATTGCCAGGTATAGAAAATAGTCTCATTCACCACCTTAATAAAACAAATGCCTTTATTTAAGATTTCAACAACATTCACTGATCACCTTATCTATACTCTGCACTAGGTTAGAGAAGAGAAATACAAAGATAACTACTACATAGGCTGTGATTTCAAGAACCCTGAAGTCTATTAGGAAGAAAGTAAAAAGTAAGTAAAATGACAATAATCACTATCAGTTCAGTTCAGTCGCTCAGTCACGCCTGACTCTTTGCAACCCCGTGAATCTCAGCACGCCAGGCCTCCCGCACGCCAGGCCTCCCTGTCCGTCACCAACTCCCAGAGTTCACTCAAACTCATGTCCATCAAGTCAGTGATGCCATCCAGCCATCTCATCCTCTGTCATCCCCCTCTCCTCCTGCCCCCAGTCCCTCCCAGCATCAGAGTCTTTTCCAATGAAGTGGCCAAAGTACTGGAGTTTCAGCTTCAGCATCATTCCCTTCAAAGAAATCCCAGGGCTGATCTCCTTCAGAATGGACGGGTTGTGCAAGGGAAACCTGCCATCATAATAATATCTATGCAATGCAAAGATAGCTCATGAATAGAGTCAGGGAAATACAAGGGTGTGAGGAAAGGTTCAGAAATGTAGTCATTTGTGTAAGTAAGTTGCAAAGTGTAGGACACAACTGAGCGACCGAGCATGAGTGCAAGGGAGTGAAAGGGGTGCCATCTGGGGAGCTCTGATGGGAACTCAGTGCTATGCTGCCCACGGTGAAGTCCTCCCAAAGTCCCTGGTCTCCAGCCCAAGTAATTTCTGGCAAAAACTGAGCCCATAGATGGAAGCCTGAATAAATATGCATTGGAAAAAAAGCTTGGGTAAATAGGCATTATTAAGTTTATAGCTAAATAGTCTCTTGCATTCCTCTATACCAGAAAGCAAGGAACAAATGCACATTCTGTTATGTTTCTTAGCATCTATATTCCTCCTAGGTTGCCCTGTTTCTCATAGAATAGCAGTAATTTCCAGCTCAACTATGAAAACAAATCCCCAATTCAAAACTGAGAAAATGCTCACTTCATATCCATTTTTTAAATATAAAGCACAATTTTATTCAAGCTTATTTTTATAAACAAAAATATGCACAGAAAAGCATTCTGAAACTAAATTAATTTATGAATGTAAACCCTACAATATATTAAACATATTTAATCAACCAAGCTGAATTCATTCTAAGAGGAAAAGATATAGTACCTGGCTTTGATAGTCAACAGATGGCAGGATATTTTCATGATAGCATTTTCATAAACCCCAAGTATGAATGACTAATCTATTTGCCTTGGAGGGAAATGGATGAATAGTTGAGTATGTTATAAGGGTTGACAGGGCTCTGGTCTAAGCATACTTATCATATAAAGAACAAGATGGAAATAATTCTACATTGGAAGATCTGCTTTGTGTTGGGTAGTTACATGAATTCCTCTCTGCTTTATATATCAGCTTCTAATTACCATGCTGAATTCCTGGCAACCCAAGATATTTTGTCTTTTGTATGTTATCTAGAGCAAGAATTATATGGTGAACTTTTTCACTTTTCAAATGTACTATGCTGGTGTAATTTAACAAAATTAATCTGATAAATCCTATTTTTCCTACAATGTTCCATCTTTTTATTGATATCTTTCTTTTCACTAACCAAGATTTTTTTTCAAGTTTAAATCTGTCTTTCTAAGAGGTAAACAATTAATGTGACTTTAGTAACAACATACACATGCACATACATACACAACTTCCTTAGGTATTTTTATCCAGAAATGTTTCATTTTCTTAACTAGATCAATGCTTATAACATAGAATTTGCTCTAGTAACCATGAAAAAGAAGAAACAGATTGAGAGCATTATGTCAATTTGGACTAAGAAAAGAGATACTTGTTTCACAATGTGGTGCCCAACTCAATACTTTATAATTTCATTTAGTTACAAAGTGAGTATCAGATAGATGAAATGTAGTCTCCTTTGAGGAGAAAAAAAGTCAAGATCTCTCAAAATTATTTTTGGTTTAGAAAATGTCAGCTTCAAAAAGAACAGCCTAGGGAAATCAGAGCTGCCGTTAGACCCAAATGAGAGAAATGAGAGTGTTTTAGAGGACCCCGTACATCACAAACGTAGGCACAAAATAAATTTATTAATGGGCACATGCACGTCTCTGTCACTCACAAACCAATGTTCAGAGCAAACATAACCAGTTCTGTAAGATGTTTAAGAGCCAACTCATGGTGGTAGGAGGAACCTGATTTGTAGTATACTGTGATCCCCAAGGTATAAATTCTCCAACTATGGCAGGTTTCAGACTCCCAATGTGATGTCACCGATTTCAGAACTAGGAAAGATGCCATGAATGGATTCTCTCAAATCATATGTGCTAGCTCCAGCCCAGCAGTGGCTGTGCCTCTGACCATACCTTCTTGTGACTAAAATAATACAGCCAGGTTATCACCATATCTCTTGCCCTCTGTCTGCTAAACAAAGATGACTGTGTCCAAATGCCATGAAGTTTTCTGTGTTGGGTTTCTGATGGCATCAGAGATAGACCTTGACTTTAGAATGCGGGCAAGATTTGAGAGGCAGAAAGTTTTAGGAAAGAAAAAAGACAAGTTAATTAGTTTCTCAAATTCTTCCTCTCTGAAACATAAATGTAATAGATTCTTGCATAAGGGAATTTCATAGTTGGAGCAAAAAAATAAAATAAATCAGTGATCTTGCTCAAAAAATAAATCATGGATTAAATTTTAATACTTCTTTATGAATTGTGTATCTTTAATTCAATCACTTAGCCAGAAACCACTAGCCTATCAATAGAATGTTTAGTTAAGTATAAGAATAAATATCACCATTTATAACATGACAAAATGTGTATTTTGCCAAATTTCATATTAATAATGTAACATCACACATAGTTTATTTTGTTATGTTAAGTCCTATTTGTCAAGGTGGAAAGGTAGAATATACTTAATAGCTTAACAACTTGATTTATAACTTTAAGTATTTGGACATTACTAATTATGTTATTTGTGAAAATTGCTTTTCAGTATTATGACATTCAATATTATACTTGCTATGCAAAAGGACAAGGTAGTCCTTATCAAGTAGTATGGAAATATGAGTTAAAATTTTGGATTTGAATTTTTAAAGCAAGCTTCCCATCCCATCCCCCACAAAAAGTAAGCATAATTATTGACTATAAATGTAGTTATTTAAGCATTTACATGGATAACATTCTGCTGTCTGTGCCATGCTTAGTCGCTCAGTCATGTCCAATTCTTTGCGACCCCATGGACTGTAGCCCACCAGGCTCCTCTGTCCATGGGGATTCTCCAGGCAAGAATACTGGTGCGGGTTGACATGCCCTCCTCCAGGGGATTTTCCCAATCCAGTCAGACTCTTTACCATCTGAGCCACCAGGGAAGCCCAAGAACACTGAAGTGGGTAGCCTATCTCCTCTCCAGAGGATCTTTCTAACCCAGGAATCAAACCAAGGTCTCCTGCATTGCAGGTGGATTCTTTACCAGCTAAGCTCCCAGGGAAGCCCTCTGCTGTCTGGAACCAGATTAAAAATTGTGCAGGCTGTAGCAGTATTTTTATTTTCTTCAAAAGTTTTCTGAAAGCCCAGCATTTCCTGCCCCCCTTCTCCCAAAGACTATGGATTTTCTTATTGAACCTAAGTCATTCTTGAAAGTGAAAGTCACTCAGTCACGTCTGACTCTTTGTGACCCCATGGACTATACAGTCCATGGAATTCTCCATGCCAAAATACTGGAGTGGGTAGCCTTTCCCTTCTCCAGGGTATCTTCCCAACCCAGGGATCAAACCCAGGTCTCCTGCATTGCAGGCAGATTCTTTACTAGCTGAGCCACAAGGGAAGCCCAAGTCATTTATGAGTGTGCTATAAAACTCGAACTGAAAATCGAACCTCCTTGAGTCTTAAGTATCTCAAGTAAGAATTAAGGACAGTACCTACATATCATATGTACCTTGTAGTTTTGCGTGTTTTGCAAGAAGACACGCTGCAGAATGTAACATAAGCCGGACTGTCACTAGATGTTTCTTGCATTCCCCTCTCTAAAATGTAGTTTCTACGGCAATCATTTAACACATGTTTATAGTCCCACGTTACTATTTAATTAGATTTTGATCCTTGGAAGACAGAGACTATGACTCATTCATTTTCAAATCTCTAACCCTGGACTTGGGACCAGGTACATTTCCCAACATTGGACAACGTCACCAACTTAAACATAAATGCTATGCTACATGCTTTTGGTGAGACACCAAAAACTTGAGAACTTGAGACACCTAAACTACATGCAGTGAGAATAAATGTTTACCCGTGTGATGTGATATGATTGAAGTAATCCAGTTTTTTACAGAATCCCAGTTCCACAATGTCTCACTTTTTATCAGTAGAATTTAATTACTTTGAGATTTCCTTTCTATGGTCTTCTTTTATTACAAAAGTAATCCTAAGATCTTTGCAAAATAAAAATTTTTTTCTTTGTGGGGATCTTAGGGCAATAGTACCAGAGGTTAGTAGAAACTAAAATTGAGGCAAAAAAGAAATTTTGCTAATATTTTGGGAAAACTAGGTCTACCCAACTGGAGAAGGAAATGGCAATCCACTCCAGTACTCTTGCCTGGAAAATCCCATGGACAGAGGAGCCTGGTAGGCTACAGTCTGTGGGGTTGCTAAGAGTCGGACACGACTGAGTGACTTAGCTTTCAGTTTCACTTTTCACTTTCACGCATTGAAGAAGGAAATGGCAACCCACTCCAATATTCTTGCCTGAAGAATCCCAGGGATGGAGGATCCTGGAAGCGACTTAACAGCAGCAGCAGCAGCAACTCTACACAATAACTGCAAATAGCCTATTATACAGAATTTGCACATTTGGTACCAGTGAAATTTTTTTTTTTAATTACGCTTTGGAAGTCATAGTATTTACCAGTGCATGTGTGCTCAGTCATGTCCAGCAATTTGGAACCCTAAAGACTGTAGCCTCAGTTTCCTCTGTCCGTGGGACTCTCCACGTTAGAATACTGGAGTGGTTTGCCATGCCCTTCTCGAGGGGATCTGTCCCAGATAACAAACCTGGGTCTCCAGCATTGCAGACAGATCCTCTACCTCCGAGCCCCCAGGGAAGCCCAGTATTTACCTGTATCTCAAGCCAAAATGACTCTCTCGTACTCTTTATTTTTGATCCTACTTTACAATCACTACAACTCAGTTTCTTCCTTCCAGAGTCATAAAAAGAAGTTATAGGAAATAAGTCTTCATCCTCACTCTTCACATTCACTCTCATTCTGGATTGAAATGCAAATCAAACAGGAAAATGACAAATATGAGCTATAGAATATGCCCCAGGATCTGGAAAATCACAAAGTGGAAAATGATTAAAATAAATGAGGTCAAGGCAAAGCGTCTTTGTCTTGGTGAGGAAGATGTGGGTGGAATGGAAAGCAGGGGAGCTGTGGTACAGGGGAGGCTCTGTCCATTAAACGCATATGTTACAGAAAAAGCCAACAGGTTTAAAATCAGTCAATTTAAACTCAAATGTTAAATCCTGCTTTGTATTTTCCTTCATGTAGCTTTTTCAAGCTATTTAAGGCAGTCATTGAAGACAATCTCTGGTTTACTCTGCACAAGGAGCCACACAATTTTGGCAAGGAATTGACCCATAATGTCATGGGGAGTAGAGTGTCTTCTAACAGGACCACACTGAGTCCTCTGAATGGAGCTCTCATCTGGAATGAAAATATTATGTTCGCCATCTAGACTGTGGCTCTTCTGTACACACAACCAAGTTTGTCCCCAGGAACAATTCTTTGTTTGGCTTCCCTGTTGTAGCCTAGTTTTTAGAGATTGCTTCAAATTCTTAGGCACAGGAAACTTTAAAAAAGTTTCTGTCTGGTGATAACCAGGAACAGAAATGGGAACTTGGTGGAATACTAACTCTCAACCTCCTTGCTTGGCTTATAAAAATAAATAATCTAGAGGGACCTCTAGGGAATCCTCAGAGGTGGTCATGTCATTACTTAGTGTAAAATGTTAAATAAAATTGCAAGTACTGATGTTGCACATATGTGATCCACAAAGCATTTCCACCTACATTGCCTTATTCAGTCCTCACAACAACCCTATGAGGTATAAGGTTCTATTTCACAGAGAAAAGAGAGACTTGAAGAAGTGATTTGGCTAAATCAGTGCAACTAATAGAATTCAAGCCTAGTTTCTGGGTTTCCCAGTTTGTACCCTTTCTGCCATATTGTGATACCATATGTAAAAAAAAAAAAAAAAAAACACCCAAATCATCCTTTAATTTGGGAGCTCCCGGGAGCTCTGGCTCCTGGTGTTATTTTCCATTTTTAAATCAACTTTAAAACTTCTCTTTTTTACAAATGAACTTATCTATGAAACAGAAACAGGATCACAGACGTAGAGAACAGACTTGTGGTTGCCAAGGAGGAACAGGGGCAGTGTGGGGGAGGGGGGGTAGATTGGAGGTTTGGGATTAACACATGCAAACTGTTATTTATAGAATGGACAGACAGGCAACAAAGTCCTAATGTATAGCACAAGTAACTCTCATTAAGGATTGCAGGAGAAACCATCAAGGAAAAGAATATTTTAAAAGAATGTATGCGCTTGGTCGCTCAGCTATATATGTGTATAACTGAATCACTTTGCTGTAAAGCAGAAATAGTACAGCATTGAAAATCAACTATACATCCATTGATCAAGTGAAGTTGCTCAGTCGTGTCTGACTCTTTGCGACCCCATGGACTGTAACTTATCAGGCTCATTGGTCCATGAGATTTTCCAGGCAATAGTACTGGAGTGGATTGCCGTTTCCTTCTACAGCGGATCTTTCCGACCCAGGGATCAAACCAGGTCTCCCACACTGTAGACAGATGCTTTACCATCTGAGCCACCAGGGAAGTCCTATACATCCATTAGCTTTTGTGTTTTGTGTGTGTGTGTTTTTTTTTTAAACCTCTGCTTTATTATTCCATTAGTTGTTCATCATTTCACTTCCCTGTTCTCATGCCACATTCTTCATCTAAAATGTTGTCACTGTATCAAAGAAATCTCTGTGGAAACTATAAACTTTAGTGAACTAAGAAGAGGTATGCAGTTATAAATGTTCCTTTCATAGTTTATTCCTTGACTTTTCTTTCATTAATACACTTATGGAACTAAAGAACAGGAGCACTCTTGAACCTTTTAATTCCTGAGGGGACCAGGAAAGTGGTGTTTCTTCAGTGTAGCCCAATGTACAGAGAGGAGTGATATACATCCATTAGCTTTTGTGTTTTGTGTGTGTGTGTTTTTTTTTTAAACCTCTGCTTTATTATTCCATTAGTTGTTCATCATTTCACTTCCCTGTTCTCATGCCACATTCTTCATCTAAAATGTTGTCACTGTATCAAAGAAATCTCTGTGGAAACTATAAACTTTAGTGAACTAAGAAGAGGTATGCAGTTATAAATGTTCCTTTCATAGTTTATTCCTTGACTTTTCTTTCATTAATACACTTATGGAACTAAAGAACAGGAGCACTCTTGAACCTTTTAATTCCTGAGGGGACCAGGAAAGTGGTGTTTCTTCAGTGTAGCCCAATGTACAGAGAGGAGTGTGGCTATGCTTGCATTGGGAGTCCTCAGTTCAGTTCAGTCGCTCAGTCGAGTCCGACTT
>SJYC01011278.1:0-15776 GCA_006408675.1 Madoqua kirkii | reverse complement strand
TCTGGAAGATGATGTTTTTTTTTTGCTGACTCTTCTGAATTTCTTTACATACACAGTCATGTTATCTGCAAATAAAGACAAGTTTTTTTTTTTCCGTCCTAATCCCAAGTTTTTGTTTCTTATTCTTGTTTTAATGCATTAGCTAGGACTTCTCATAGGATGTTAAAAAGATTAAGAGGGGAAATCCTTGCCAATTCTGATATTAGCAGAAAAGCTTCAAGTTTCTCACCAAGTCTGATGTTAGTTGTAGGTTTTTTGGTAGATACACTTTATCAGTTTGAGGAAGTTATTCTCTAATTCCTAGTTAAATCAGAGTTTTTATGAAGAGTCTTGAGTTTTGTCAAATACCAAAATACTAGAAAATTGATCCTGACAATTATAGAGAATTTATACCACCCAACTGGAAGTTATGTCAGAAATGCAAGGCTAGTTCAAAAGTCAAAAATAAGTTAATGGAATCAATTCACATTAACCAACTAAAGGGGGAAAGTCACATGGCTGTATTAATAAACATGGAAAAGTATTTAACAAAATCCAACACTCTTCATGATAAACAGATGTCATGATGTTACAAATGTCTTTCATATTAGTACCTCTCAAAAAATACTTAGGTATAAATCTAGCAAAATATATACAAGGTCTATATGAGAAAAACGTCGTGACATTTAGTGTTATAGTGTTATAACTCTGATGAAAGAAATCAAAGAGCTAACTAAATAGAGAGTTATTCCAATGTTATAGTTAGGAAGGCTTTTTAACTTCAATCAATAGATTCAACACAATCCCAATAGAATTTGCCAAGTTATTTTGTGGATATCAACAAGTTGACCCTAAAGTATACATGGAGAGGCAAAAGACCCAGGCTAGCCAACACCATCTTGAAGGAAAAGAACCGAGTTCCAGAACTGACAACCTCAAGACTTACTATAAAGCTACTGTAGTCAAGAAAATCTAGCACTATTAAGAGAATAAACAAGTCCATCAATGGAACAGGAATGAGAGCCCAGAAGTAGACTTACACAATACAGCCTGGTGATTTTTGAAAAAGGAGCAAAAGCAATACGTGGAACAAAGACAGCCTTTCCAACAAGTGATAATATGTCACTGTAAGTTTATAGATGGTAACAGATGTACTATTCTTGTGTAAAGTGTTAATAATGAGAGAGGCTCTGTGTATGTGATGGCAGGGGATATATGAAAACTCTGCACTTCCTGCTCAGTTTTATTGTGAACCTAAAACTACTTCAAAAATATAGTTTTTTTTTTAAATTGGAAGTTTTACACAGGTATCCCTTTTTCTAGTAGCCATTTGTTAGAGCTATCTAATGCCTTTAGAGAGGATGCATACTCTTCAAATTGCTATAGCCCCTTCTAGCTTGTTTCTACTTTTTCTCATTTGTAGTCATTTGCATTTGTAACCCTTGAGCTTTAAAATTAATCATCTCTGATATTTAGTATTTCTTTTAGCTGAATCTAGCTAAACAAACCATTACACTTTTCCTACGTAATTTTCTTCCCTCTATTTTTCACATTCCATAATGAACATTTCACATGTTTCACCATTGATGCAATCTGCTCACTAACTGGTTTGCTGCCTTATATTACCAAATCAAACCAATTTGGTGCCAACTAAAATACAGTGTCCAACTAACAGGCCTGGATATCTTCTCAGAGAAATGGAGAGGAGAAGAGATGGCTTGTGGCTCTTACACTCATCTTTCTTTCTTCATCATTATTACTAAAGCAAAGTAATGCCTTTTCAGTCTTTTATGTATGCCCTGTATGCTTTCAGTCAGTGATTTCTTTTTTCATAAAAATGATGGATAGGAAGGCAAGGGAAAGACAAACAGGAAGAAGAGAACTATATTCAAGAGATCACCTCTGAATTTTCATTTCAAAATTGCACACATATATTTGTAAATATTGATAAACACACACACTGTGTTGTGTTTTATGTAGACTGACACTAAGGCTGCATAGAAAGTCAGTGAATTTATTCTTGGTGTTATCTCCAGAGAAATTTCTCAGGCACAAAACAGGCATCTTTTAGGCTTCCTAGACTGTGGTCCACTGGAGAAGGGAAAGGCAAACCACTTCAGTACCCATACCTTGAGAACCCCATGAACAGTATAGAAAGGCAAAAGATAGAACACTGAAAAAGGAACTACCCAGGTGGATAGTTGCCCAGTATGCTACTGGAAATCAGTGGAGAGCTAACTCTGGGAAGAAAGAAGAGACAGAGCCAAAGCAAAAACAACATCCAGCTGTGGATGTAACTGCTGATGAAATAAACTCTGATTCTGTAAAGAACAGTGCTGCATAGGAACCTGGAATGTCAGGCCCACAAATCGAGGCAAATTGGAAGTGGTCAAACAGGAGATAGCAAGAGTGGACATTAACATTTTATGAATCAGCGAACTGAAATGGATTGGAATGGGTGAATTTAACTCAGATGAACATTATATCTACTGCTAAGGGCAAGAATCCCTTAGAAGAAATGGAGTAGCTATCATAGTCAACAAAAGAGTCTGAAATGCAGCTCTTGGATGCAGTCTCAAAAACGACAGAATGATCCCTTTCCAAGGCAAACCATTCAATATCACAGTAATCCAAGTCTGTGCCCTGACCAGTAATGGTGAAGAAGCTGAAGTTTAAGGGTTCTATGAAGACTAACAAGACCTTCTAGAATTAACACCACAAAAAGATGTCTTCTTCATTAGACGGGACTAGAATGCAAAAGTAGGAAGTCAAGAAAAACCTGATGTAACAGATAAGTTTGGCCTTGGAATACAGAATGAAGCAGGGCAAAGGCTAACAAAGTTTTGCCAAGAGAACACACTGGTCATAGCAAACACCCTCTTCCAACAACACAAGAGAAGACTACACATGGACATCACCAAATGGTCAATAACAAAATCAGATTGATTATATTCTTTGCAGCCAAAGATGGAGAAGCTCTATAGAGTCAGCAAAAACAAGTCTGGGTGCTGTGGCTCAAATCATGAACCTCTTATTGCCAAATTCAGACTTAAATTGAAGAAATTAGGGAAAACCACTAGACCATTCAGGTAGGACTGAAATCAAATTCCTATGATTATACAGTGAAAGTGAGAAATAGATTCAAGGAATTAGATCTGACAGACAGAGTGCCTGAAGAACTATGGGCAGAGGTTTGTGGCATTGTACAGGAGGCAGGGATCGAGACCATCACTTAGGAAAAGAAATGCAAAAAGGCAAAATGGTTGAGGAGGCCTTACAAATAGCTGAGAAAAAAAAGAGAAGCAAAAGACAAAGGAGAAAAGGAAAGACATACCCATTTGAATGCAGGTTCCAAAAAATAGCAAGGAGAGATAAGAAAGCCTTCCTCAGTGATCAGTGCAAAGAAATAGAGGAAAACAATAGAATGGGAAAGACTAGAGATTTCCAAGAAAATGAGATATACCAAGGGAATATTTTATGCAAAGATGGTCATAATAAAGGATAGACATTGTATGGACCTAACAGAAACAGAAGGTATTAAGAAGAGGTGGCAAGATCTCAGAAGAACTATACAAAAACGATCTTCACGACTCAGATAATCATGATGGTGTGATCACCTAGAACCAGGCATCCTGGAATGCAGTCAAGTGGCCCTTAGGAAACATCACTACAAACAAAGCTAGTGTAGGTTATGGAATCCTAGTTGAGCAATTTCAAACCCTAAAAGATGATTCTATGAAAGTACTGCACTCAATATGCCAGCAAATTTAGAAAACTCAGCAGTAGCCACAGGACTGGAAAATGTAAATTTTCATTCCAATCCCAAAGAAAGGAAATGCCAAAGAATGCTCAATCTACCTCACCACTGCCCTCATCTCACACACTAGCAAGATAATGCTCAAAACTCTTCAACACAGGCTTCAACAGTATGTGAACCGTGAACTTCCAGATGTTCAAGCTGGATTTAGAAAAGGCAGAGAAACCAGAGATCAAATTGCCAACATCCATTGGATCATCAAAAAAGCAAGAGCTGCTGCTGCTACTGCTAAGTTGCTTCAGTCATGTCCGACTCTGTGTGACCCCATAGACAGCCTCCCACCAGGCCACCCATCCCTGGGATTCTCCAGGCAAGAACACTAGAGTGGATTTCCATTTCCTTCTCCAATGCATGAAAATGAAAATTGAAAGCAAACCCGCTCAGTCGTGTCCAACTTGCAGCGACCCCAGGGACTACAGCCTACCAGGCTCCTCCATCCATGGGATTTTCCAGGCAAGTGTACTGGTGTGGGTTGCCATTGCCTTCTCCAAAAAAAGCAAGAGAGTTCCAGATACGTATACTTTGCTTTCTGACTATGCCAAAGCCTTTGACTGTGTGGATCACAAGAAACTGGAAAATTCTTAAAGAGATGGGAATGCCAGACCACCTAACCTGCCCCCTAATAAATCTGTATGCAGGTCAAGAAGCAACAGTTAGAACTGGACATGGAATAACAGACTGGTTCCAGATCTGGAAAGGAGTATGTCAACTCCTTGTTGACGTATATTGTCACTCAGCTTATTTAAATTATATGCAGAGTACATCATGAGAAATACTAGACTGAATGAAGCACAAGCTGGAATCAAGATTGCTGGGAGGAATATCAATAACCTCAGATACGCAAATGATACCACACTTGTGACAGAAAGTGAAGAAGAACTAAAGAGCCTCTTTATGAAAGTGAAAGAGGAGAGTGAAAAAGTTGGCTTGAAACTTAACATTCAGAAAACTAAGATCATGGCATCTGGTCCCATCACTTCATGGCAAATAGATGGAAAAACAGTGGAAACAGTGGCAGACTTTATTTTGGAGGGCTTCAAAATCACTGCAGATAGTGAATATAGCCATGAAATTAAAAGACACTTGCTTCTTCAAAGAAAAGTTATGACCAACCTAGACAGCATATTAAACAGTAGAGACATTACTTTGTCAACAAAGTTCCATCTAGTCAAGGCTATGGTTTTTCCAGTAGTCATGTATGTGAGATTTCGAGTAAAAGAAAGCCGATCACTGAAGAATTAAGGCTTTTGAGCTATGATATTGGAGAAGATTCTTAAGAGTCCTTTGGTCAGCAAGGAAATCCAACCAGTCCATCCTAAAGGAAAGCTCTTGTGAATATTCATTGGAAAGACTGATGCTGAAACTGAAACTCCAAAACTTTGGCCACCTGGTATGGAAGAACTGACTCTTTTGAAAAGACTCATACTGTTCCCAGCATGAGATTGAAGGTGAGAGAAGAAGGGGACCACAGAGGATGAGATGGTTGGATGGCATTGGTTGGATGTCCTTACTCAATGGACATGAGTAAACTCTGGGATTTGGTGATGGACAGGGAAGCCTGATGTGCTGCGGTCCATGGGATGGCAAAGAGTCAGACATGACTGAGTGACTGAACTGAACTGAATCCGTCTACACAATTGTTTCAGATTCCAAGAAGGAAGATTTACAATACATTTTAAAGTGATTATAGATATGTATGGTCATATCCTTTTCCATGCATTGTATTATTGATATTTATGTCAACTACTTGACCAGGAAATTATTCATGTTAAGATGTATGTTACAGTTGCTATTACTATTATCATTATTAAAAATATGTATTGAGAACTACCATGTGGCAGGCACTGTGCGAGAATTTATAGACTCTGTCTCTGTAAGTAATCAAAATAATCCTGTTTTTCATATTCATAAAAATAGGAATTACATGTATTTATTCCATTTTAAAGATGAAGATAATCCAGAGTTTCATAGCAAATTGATGGCATAGTTGAGAATATAACCTAATATACTGGGCCCTTAAGACTTCAAATCCTGGTGCTTTAAAAATATTAAAATCCCATCAGTAACTTCTGTTAGGTTAAACAAAGTACCTGTGTCAATGTACAAAAAACAAGCACATGCTTAAGTTTCATATCTTTACTGCTGCCATCATGGTGCATTCTAAGGCTGAGCTTAGGCATTTTACTTGTCTAAAACTTACTATAACAAGGTTAAAGTCTGTGATGTAAGAGTCAGACTTGTCCTTTAAGAACTGTAGTTTCTTCCAAGTGAAACAGAATTACAACTCTGGGTTTTTGTGGGTATTAAATGACATAAAGTAAAGCCCTGCACACAGGAATCATTCTGTGGTACCTGTAGCTATGTTAGTTCCAAAGATAAAATGAAAGGTGCTACTGGATCTAGATTCCTTGATGTCTGAAAGTTAAAAATGTTAGACACTAAGTTGTATCTTGTGTCTGACTCTTTGTGACACAAGATACAACTAAGGCCACTAAGGCCACTACTCCCCCTAGCCCATCTGTCCATGGGATTCCCCAGGCAAGAATACTGGAGTGGGTAGGCATTCCCTTCTGCAGGAGATCTTCCCAACCCAGGGACTGAACCCAGGTTTCCTGCATTGCAGGCAGGCTCTTTACCATCTGAGCCTCCAGGGAGGCCCTCCTTGACACCTACCATTCTTCAAATAGTCTGTATATTTTCTGGGCCTTAAAGTACTTGCTGTATAGAGAAAAACAACTGTTGATAAATGTTATAAAAGTATTGAAACTGGAACTAGTTTTTTTTAAATATGTGCAGAACAAGGTGAGTGTGTGCTAAGTTGCCTCAGTCATGTCTGATTCTTTGCAATTCCATGGCCTGTAGCCTGCCAGGTTCCTCTGTCCATGGGGTCTTCTTGGCAAGAATACTGGAACGGATTGCCATACTGTCCTCCAGGGGCTCTTCCCCACCTAGGGCTCTAGCCTACATCTCTTTATGTCTCTGGCATTGGTAAGTGGGTTCTTTACCACCAGTGCTACCTGGGAAGCCCACAGAATGAAGTGTTTTAGTCAGAATATCTTATTAATGCTCATAACACTCCTGCTAAATGCTATTATTATTCCCATCTTAAAAATGAAAAGTTAAAGGCTTAGAAACTTAGATTTTCCCATGAATACACAGCAAGTGTGTGGTTTTCAATGCATCCAGTAGACTGTAAAGTCTATGTTCTTTCTACCACATTCAAACTTAAAAGTATACTGCCTTTGAATTTTCTTGATTAAAACTGGAGATAACTATGAAATGTTTAGGAAACAAAACATTTTCTTTTGCTTAAGATTCTGTAAACAAAATCATGCTCTAAGTTGCCTCCCACATTGTGTGTATTCATATTTCAGAGTTTCTCTTGAACATACAGGGGAAAGAATACTTCAGTTTACTTTTTAATAAATAAAATATAGTCAGTATGTATTTGGGCAATTTTATTCCCCCACAAGTTTCCAAAACTTAGCAGTCCTTCTTCTGTATGAATTTGCACATTTTTTCAACATAATAAACAATTATTTATATTTTTAATATGCTATCTTTGAATATTACTTATGGTGTGGTTCTTTTCAGAATGTTCTGGGGGAGGGTATAGCTGTAGTTATATATACCCACTCCAAAGTCTTCCCTGGTGGCTCAGTGGTAAAGAATCTGCCTCCAATACAGGAGACCTGGGTTCAATTTCTGGGTCAGGAAGATCCCCTGAAGAAGATAATGGCAACCCACTCCAGTATTCTTGTAATATAAACAAGCTTTAGCTGTGTGAATTCATCAGACCTCACAAATTGTTACAACAGTGTGCCAAGAATTGTGCCAAATGTTAGAGATTCAAAGAAATGTAAGATAAAACTCCTGTGCTCTGGGAGACTATAAAATCCAACTAAAGATGAGCAATGAGTGAAATACTGTCTAATTATGCCAGGGGTCAAACGCTTCAGCTTATTTAAGTGCTATGAAAACATAAAGATGAGAACATTACTTTTTTCCTTTACTCTTCCGTAAAGTGAAGTCGCTCAGTCGTGTCCGACTCTTTGCGATCCCATGCACGTAGCCTACCAGGCTTCTACGTCCACGGGATTCTCCAGGCAAGAAGACTGGAGTGGGTTACCATTTCCTTCTCCAGGGGATCTTCCCCACCCAGAGATCGAACCCAGGTCTTCCTCATTGGAGGTAGACACTTTAACCTCTGAGCCACCAGGGAAGCCCCAGTCTTCTGTAAAGAGTACTCTTACTGCATTATTTGGCTTTACCTAAAGGCTCAATATATTAGAAATACATTATCTTATATGAGTAGATATGTCATTAAATAATTCTGTAATTAATATAAGTATTTATTATCATTTCTGTATAGATGAATGTAAATGCAGTGATGTTTAATTATGCTCTGTTACTGACCCAACAAAGAGAGATAACAGAATCCCTTTTTAACTTGCAGTAAATATTCCTAGGGCTACCCTGCTGGCTCAGCTGGTAAAGAATGTGCTTCCAGTGCAGGAGACCCCTGTTCAATTCCTGTGTCAGGAAAATCCCCTGGAGAAGGAAATGCCAACCTACTCCAGTATTCTTGTGTGGAAAATCCCATGGACAGAGGAGCCTAGTGGGCTATAGTCCATGGGGTCACAAAGAGTTGTTGATGACTGAGCTTCTAAGCATGAAATATTCTGAGTTGCAAATAACCTCTGAAAATCCCATCATCTGGGTTTTTGTTGTTGTTCTTGCTGTTGTTGTTTGGGTTTTCTTTCTTTCTTTCTTTCTTTTTTTTGGTATGAGTGTTCCACACCAATACATCATCAAAGAAGTCTTTCAATGCAGAAAGAGAAAATTAAGACCCAGGGTTTATTCTCAGGCTCTACCTTTGTCTCAGTGAATTCTCATGAGGCATCTTCTCTTGTACCAGTGCCCAGAACAAGAAAACACATGCCGCACTACTCTGCAGTCAGTGTGACTTCTCAAGAGACAGGATATTCAACTGACTTCAAAATAAGAAGTGAATATTTAACAATTCATTGAATGTGAAATAGTACCATACGGTTGTTATAAAGCTAAAAGTAAAAATCACTTTTAGATTTTTTTGGCATACTTTTTATTCTCTAACAATTTACCATTTGTGTAGATTTGAGCTTTTCTTTAAACAAAAAGCTTTGTGACATAATTATTCAGATATAACCTCTGAGAAATCTTTAGCATTCAAAAAAAAGGGCTTTGGTGCCTTTTATTTCAAAATATGCTCATGCATAACAATGAACATGCTCTTCCTCTGAGAAGGTTTTGTCATGAATACATTAGGAGAAGAAAACACTCAGGTGAATTTATTCTATAACTGATAGTAGAAATAGAATCTTAAGGAAATTTCCATCTTCCTGAAACATGAGTTCTGTATTTATTACTTTTTATTACCATCTACTACTGATGTGTGCAGTTCCCTGGAAGAGGTGAGCTGCAACTCTTATTAGCAATATAAAGTATCTGCATTGGAATTTTTTTCAAGCACTAATCTCTCTCCATTAACCTCAAATAATATTAATACCAGTTGAGCAGTGCTGAAGAGACCATTCTCATGGTAGAATTGTGTGTTCTTGCTTGACACTTTTTAAATTAAATGAATATTTGTTTTTCAAAGACTAGACATTATTAGTGGTAATATTTCATTAAAACAGATTAGTTTTGCAGGTGTTTTGAGGAGTCACTTAAATTCAAAACTGCCACTTTGAAAGTGGATTAATTTACACTTTCATTAAATAATGTTCACAAAATAATCATTAATAGAATCATAACATTTAAAAGAATCCTCAAATATTAGGGTCACTCCCACTCTGACAGCTTTTATTTTGCAATTCTGAGGCTCCTCAAGCCCAGATAGAAATGAATTCAGTTACCTAATATTCTAGGATCACCAAATCAGAGACGATAAAGGAAGAGTATCCTTAGCATCTAATCCCAAGGAAGTAACAACTTAACATGACAGACTAATGATCTGGTATCTGCTGGAATTCCCAAGGACAGGGAGCCCCAAACTGCTCCTAAATTATCCATTTCATTTTTGAGCTATGATGTTTGTAACTTTTATTTATGGTCCCAGTTCGTCCACCTGGAATTACAGTAATTCTTCTCTTCTTTTCCACAGTTGTCTTTCATCTCTGATTGCAGCTCTTATGGCCCTTTGGGGAGATTTTCTCTTGTCCCTTCTTAACATTGTCACCCATTCTTCATTTAGCCCTTTCTTTCCAAATCAAAATCTTTTGTTGCCTCTTTCCCTTAGGATTTTATTCTATCAATTATCCCTCTAAAATGTGATCTCAAGAGTAGAAGACTATAATAATTTGATTTTGATCTCATTGGACACTTTAGAGTTCAGAAAGGCTATTCCTGATTATTAAAATTTATGTTATTACAAGTATATAATTAACATTATATTATTTTAGTTGTATGGTGTTTGTAACATTTCTTTAAAGCTAATCTTAATTACTCTAGAGTATCATTATTAATGATAACATCCACACTATGAGCATGTTTTATAAAACTTTAATTTACTATATTTTCTTCTGGGGATTGGAGACATTTATAATGAGCTAACAAGGATAAATTTAGGAACTGTAACCAGTTAACTACTTTGAGGATTGTAGTACTTTGATATAATTGAAATCATTCTATAGCGATGTATAAAGTACCAATTATGCAATTTCCTCCATCCAGGAAAACAGAGCCTTTGTAAAGGCCAGATTATTGGAGCTTCCTTCCTAATAAATAGGTCAGACATTAGCTGGAGGCATCTTGAAGGCTGTTAAGCATTATTTAACATTATTGCTGCTGTAAGGAAACTATACATTTCTAAAGAAGTTGCCAGTATTTATTAGCAGATTATTTAGGAATCACTACTCTGTCCTCCTCAGGGAATTTTTTAATGCTAGTGAATAAAATTAATTGAATGATTAATTTATGCCAGGTGCCATGATAAGTCCTCTCTCTATATATATGTATTATTTCCTCTATGTATTACATTATTTTGATCTATATATTATTGAGCCCATTTTACAGATAAGTAAAAGTAAGATTCCTAGAGACTAAATTGCCAAAGGTCATAATTCTAGTTAGTAAAAAAACCAGGACTTGATCAACTGTGTTTGACACCCAAGGTCTTAACTACTTTGAATCATCCACCTACTACTTTACTTACTTAGTAATAAAATAATAAAATATATTTTATATAAGATATTATATTTTATATAAAAATTATTTTATATAAAATAAAAATATATAAATAATTATTACTTATCAATAAAGTAATAAAACTTGCCTCTAGTATTGATAAGGGTTTTCCTTGTTGGCTCAGATGGTAAATAATTTGCCTGCAACGTGGGAGAAAGATCCCCTAGAGAAGGGAATGCCAATCCACTCCAGTATTCTTGCCTGGAGAATTCCATGGGCAGAGGGGCCTGTTGAGCTGCAGTCCATGGGGGTCACAAAGAGTCGGACATGACTGAGTGATTAACACACAGTGTTGATAAGTCTCAGAAACATTAACTAGTAAGTGCTGGATCTTAACTAACCTTCGGGGACTGAACTTCTGATCTCAACACCAATAGCCAAGAGTTCTAATATACATATCACACTTAGCTTCCATTTGGGCTTCATATTTTGGAATTCAGAGAAACAAAATATTGCTTTGTCTCTGTTTCTCTTCTCCCTCATAATTTAAGTTAAGGCACCTCAAACTTTCTCACCAAAAGTTTCCTAGTAGCAGAACTTAATAAAAATGTGTCATTGAATGCAATTGAGAAAAAAAAAAATCCCTTTTATAAGCTATACATTCCATCAAATTTCTGTTTTTTAGCTTAAAAATTAATGTAAATTTTATACTGTATGGATTAATACATAGTTATTCTATATCCATGTGATTTTATCCAAATATTTTTAACAAAATTGAAGCTTTGGAAAGAAGTGCCATGAAACTCTCAGTCTGAGATATGCAAAGATGATACAGATAGGATATGGATATAAATAATACATACTGTGTGTCCAAGATAAGCTCAAAATCTACCTGAGAGACAGCCTAGCAAATAATTCTAATACTTTCTAGCCCTCTACTAATAGAAGTTATTGGGTTAATCTTAATAGCTATTAATAAAATATTAAAAATCTATTTATCTAAGTTTGTTTTTAAGCTCACATGGGCCATTTACAGGCAGTGAAAGACTACTGATGCTACAAATGTAGATGGCACTTCTCAGTTGCTTTCTAATTTAGGTTCTCTTTGAGGTTTTGCTGTGAATGTATCTCCTGTAAGGATCTTTATATAGGACAGTAGATTCTGAGACAGGAAGCCAAATCAAAAGTGTTAGTATAGCATTTCATATATTGATTTGATGTGTTCAGCTCTAAGCCCAAACATCTTTTAGTTCTAGCATTGTTTTCCATATTACAGCCTTTCATGCTGACCACAACTTGTTGATTATTGATATTTGATGCTTTGATTTGGCCAGTATTAAAGAGTTTCACTGTTATTGCTCATATGCAGCTAGCTTATTTTTTCAATGTTCTCATCCATCTTCATTATCATATCATGGGACCTCAAGGTCTTTGAGACTTGGGTTTGGATTCCTTCTAATACATTGTTAGCATCTCATGTGATTTCTGAAAATTGTTGTACATGGCTCAGTTATTTTTGTTCTTTTAAAACTTTTAAATTAATATGTATATATTCTAAAAGGTACAAAAATCATTAAATAAGCACTCATATATTTCTTACAATTTTGTACACTACCACGTGCAAAATATGCCAAACATTGATAGTATATACTGAAATTCCAGGCCTACTTTTAGCAATCTGAATAAATGTCAGATATGAATAGAGATTTTATAAATATTCAATTAGACATTATGCTGTTCAAGTAGTTTCTGTATGTCTAATTGTGCATTCACTGACAAGAATGATGTATAACAGTCAAAACCTAGAAAAACATGCTTAAGTATTTCATTATATAGTAAAAATTAAAGCAATATGATATAACTGCTTAATAAAGTTAAAAACAGTCTACTAAGAGACTTAAAAGACTTTTTACCCACTTGGAAGAATTTAGGTAGGCTTCATGAAGAAGGTGGCATTTGAACTGAACTTAAGAAAGAGGTGAGCAAACTTCCTTTAAAAGACCAAAGGCCAGATAGTAAAAAGTTAAGATTCTGTGGCCAAGAAGCAATATTGAGGATGTTATGTAGGTATTAATACATATATGACTATTGAAAATGCAGCTTTTTGAAAATGTAGAAAACGTGGACTAGACAAAAAACAGGTGAAGGGCAGCATTTAGCTGCAGGATATTGTTTGTTAACCTTGACTTAAAGAATGACTAAGATTTCCTGGGCTGAGAGAAAACAAAAGCACAGAATTCTGTGTTCTTTGAATGTGAAAAGGCATGGGAGGAAGTAGAGAGAGATGAAGCTGAAAATATATTAGAAGCCAGATCATGGAGAGTTTAATGTGCTGTATTAAACTTCAGTTAATAGAAGCACTGCAGGTTTATAATACGTCATTTATTAGTGCCATTTATTGAATGCTTAAAGGCTTCCCTGGTGGCTCAGTGGTAAAGAATCCGCCTGCCAATGCAGGAGATGGCAGGTTCAATCCCCTGGTCAGAAAGATCCCCCAGAGAAGGAAATGAGAACCAGCTCCAGTATTCTTGCCAGGGAAATCCCATAGACAGAGGGACCTGGCAGGCTACAGTCTATGGGGTTGCAAAGAGTCAGACAAGACTTAGCAACTAAACAATAAGAATAGCAATTAAACACTCAGTATGGGCCGATAATATGCTGTCTGGAGTTTGACTGCAAATCTTGCATTCCAGCTTATATGATTTACTGCTTCTCGTGACCATCATTGTTTCAGGAACCATTTGTTCAGTGCTCACTACAGGATAACTAAAAATATGATAACACATAGTTCTTATTCCTTATGGATTTACAGTCTTAGGTATCCTTATCAATGATAAAGGATATCAATATGAAGAATTTGTAAATTTCAGCCACACAAACTTAGGAATGACCCCTTACAGGCTTTTGAAATCATCAAACATTCTGCAAAAAGCCTTATCTATAATAAGAGTAGCTACTGTATCCATCACCTGTAACTATCCCTCCAAGTCACAGCCAGATACACACATGTGCAAACACACACACACACACACGTTTATCAGAGCTCTAATTGAGAGAGGAGTTTAGCAGTCAAGGAGCAGTAACTCAGCAGCTTGAACCTGGAACAATTTAACAACTAATCCATGTATTGCCCCAGATGCTATGAGGTAGACACATACTCTGAGGCTCTACATCTCTTTTTTTTGCTTAGAACGCCAGCCTCCTGATTCTGAGAAGCCACTGTTGAAGCCCTGCTGTATTTATAATGCTACTGACAGGCTTTAGATGAAGGCCATATGTATTCGGTTTCTGTTGCTAAGTAACAAATTACCACTAACTTAGCAGGTTGCAGTAATTCATTTATTATTTCATAGTTCTGTTGGTTACAAGTCTGCATGAACTCGGTTGGGTTCTCTCCTAAAGGTCTCACAAAGCAAAAATCAAGATGTAACTGAGGCTGGGCTTTTTTCCAGCGGATATGAGGGAAAATCTTCCTCCAAGCTCATCAGGTTGTTGGCAAAACTGAGCCCCCTGTGGTTGATAGTCTTAGGTTCCTCTTTCCCTGGGATTGTCAATTGAGGGCTGCTCTTTGCTCCTAGAGGTCGTTCCTGTTCCTTCTTTCGGAGCCTCCTGTATCACCAAACCAGCAAGCCCTCGCCCTTTGCCTCTCTGGGCTTTCCCCTTCTGCCAACAGTTAGAGGAAGCACTCCATTTCCAAGGGCTCCTACACCTGGACCAACCTGCCGCTTGGATAAACTCCTTATCTTAAGATTAATTGCACTGTTTAATGTAACATCACTGCAGTGACATATCATCAAATTCCAAGTTTTGAGGACAACACGACTTTTCTGTGGGAAGGGACCGTTTTGGAAATTCTACCTACTATACTATAGAGTAGGGACAAATAGAGACTCGCAGAAGCAAAGCAGTGAAAGAATAATCAAAAAGGAGGAAGAGAGAAGAGTGTAGGTTACACATTGAGGCTCCGTGAAGTAACTACTCTGTCAGGTGACTCTGTCCTTCTTTGTTATAGTGTCATGGATTCATGACAGATCTAAAGAAGCAGATGTGATCATGTTGAATTTTAGAAAAAGCTTTTACACTCCACAGAAATTCTCATTCACTTTCTGTGAGGCTAAAACATAGATATGCAGATTTGCAAACAGAGCTTATGGGACTCTTGTGTTTAACGGCTTGGACATCAAAATGTGGCATGTTTTGCTACATGCATTGGGTCGACAAAACCAGTCCTTCCAGTATTCTTGACTGTAAAATTCCATGGATAGAGGAGCTGGTGGGCCTCAGTCCATGAGGCAGCAGAGTTGGATGCAACTGAACACACACACATAGCTTATTTACAAATGTTGTGTTCAGATGTATGACATATCATTTTATTAAACCTCTAGAGATTTCCTGGTGTTTAGGAGCCATCATTTATGTCTAGAATTATATGGGCAAATGACTGTCTTTGGCTTATCAACCCCAGAAAAAGAGATGATTCATATGAGTTGAAAGGTGTGTCATACAGGAATTCAAATTCTCAATATATCAATGTAAAAAGCTTTCTCAGGAAAATATGCATTCTGTAAGTGTTACCAGAACTCTCAGTGTGACCTCATTTGAGAGAGAAAACAAAAAACTTGAAGCAATGAAACACTGTTGTACATTCCACTCATACTCAATGTATAAGGAAAACTTACAAATTGACAGCCTTTTTTGCAGGGAAAATCCCCAGGAAAGTAGATGAAAAATGTGCATAGCTATAGCCTCAGAAAATCTAGATACAGTTTTTCTAAGATTTCAGATACCCAAAAAGAGCAATATCTTCTTTAAG
>SJYC01011277.1:0-11003 GCA_006408675.1 Madoqua kirkii | reverse complement strand
ACAGAGGATGAGATGGTTGGATGGCATCACCGACTTAACGGACATGAGTTTGGGTAAACTCTGGCAGTTGGTGATGGACAGGGAGGCCTGGCATGCTGCAGTTCATGGGGTCGCAAAGATTTGGACATGACTGAGTGACTGAACTGAACTGAACTGATTATCACTATTATTAGATCATGAGTGTCAAATAGAATATTTACCTATAAAATGTAATCAGTGGTTCTCAGTGGAGCAAGAGGATTGACCTTATCCCCAGTGCAGGGGACATTAGAAATGTCTAGAGACATTTTTGGCTGCTACAACCAGGGAATGGAGTTGCTAATAGTGTCTGGTTGATAGAAGCCAAGG
Source organism: Madoqua kirkii (assembly GCA_006408675.1). Taxonomy (NCBI): domain Eukaryota; kingdom Metazoa; phylum Chordata; class Mammalia; order Artiodactyla; family Bovidae; genus Madoqua; species Madoqua kirkii. The sequence goes on along the minus strand of SJYC01011277.1, from coordinate 10,655 downwards.
GTATTGCATAGGAGAGCCCCCCCCCCCAATGAAGGGAGCCCAAAATACCAATGGAACTAACATTAAGAAAATCTGATTTAGATAGATGATAGAAGTTATTTATAGTTTACCTGTAGGTCAATCTGTAAAGAATCTGGCTGCAGTGTAGGAGACCCGGGTTAGATCCCTAGGTTGAGAAGATCCCCTGGAGAAGGAAATGGCAACCCACTCCAGTATGCTTGCCTGGAAAATCTCATGAAGAGAAGAGCCTGGTGGGATGCAGTCCATGGTGTCGCAAAGAGTCGGGCACAACTGAGAAACTAACACTTACTTACTTATTTAATCCCTATGCTCCCCTTAAACCCTTGACCTAAATTCATTCTCCAGAATCTCTTCTTTGATTGGCCACCTAAAGTTCAGAATTGCCCTTAGTCCATCATTCTTTCAATAATATGTTTATCTATACTCCTGCATCTGAATTGCTTCAAGAGCCAGACAGTGAATGTGTACAGGAACTGTGTATTTCTTGGTAGTAATTCCTTTTTGCTACTACACATTGCTCATAGTCTTCAATGGTGTTTAATAACTCTTCTTTTTTTAATTTTTATTTTTACTTTATTTTGCTTTGCGATACTGTATTGGTTTTGCTGTACATTGACATGAATCTGCCACAGGTGTACAGTAACTCTTGCTTTGACTTTCCTTTTTTGGTCTTTAACACTGGTTTCTTTACAAATTTATGTTTTTCTTTATGCCTATTTTAGCAACTCCTCAGCATTAATAATGTGACACCTTGTCTACAAGTAAAATTCAGTAGTGGTACTAGAAAATTACTCTTCTACTTTCAAACTGCTTTGTGTATACTCAATTCATTAATAATTTCTGTTAGAGAAAGAGACTCACAGACTTAGAAAGTGAACTGATGGTTGCCATGGGAAACTTGAGGGGAAAGGGATAGTTAGGGAGTTGGGGGATGGACATGTACATACTTATGTATTTAAAATGGATAATCAACAAGGACCTACTGTACAGCACATGGAACTCTGCTCGATGTTATGTGGCAACCTGGATGGGAGGGGAGTTTAGGGGGAAATGGATACACATAGACGTATGGCTGAATCCTTTTGCTATTCACCCAAAACTATCACAACATTGTTAATCAGCAATACTCCGATATAAAATAAAAGCTCAAAGAAAAAAAAGTAACAATTTCTATTAGAAACATCCTAAATAGCAATGTATATCATATGAGTTTATATCAATATTCAAATCAACAATTGAAAACTTTATTCAAAATAAGTAGAAAAATTCATGTTGATTACTTACAAATTCTTTCCCAAGGATAACAATTTTGCTATTCACCCAAAACTATCACAACATTGTTAATCAGCAATACTCCGATATAAAATAAAAGCTCAAAGAAAAAAAAGTAACAATTTCTATTAGAAACATCCTAAATAGCAATGTATATCATATGAGTTTATATCAATATTCAAATCAACATTTGAAAACTTTATTCAAAATAAGTAGAAAAATTCATGTTGATTACTTACAAATTCTTTCCCAAGGATAACAATCTGAAGCAGAATCTGAATTCATGTACCTTTAGTGATTGTTTCAGCCTGCTGTGAGATTTTTTACTGACCACAAGCCTTTTTAGAGCATAATCCCTGATCTTTGAACGTTGAAACAATTAAGGATTACCTCTAGATCATGTTGAAACTACCATCTCAGCATCAAAAATAAGCTAGTCAAGAACTTTATTCTCAGTCATTAGTTTACTTTCAGTTGCTCAGTAATGTCCTACTTTGCAACCCCATGGACCGCAGGACACCAGGCTCCCTGTCCATCACCAATACCTGGAGCTGGCTCAGACTTACGTCCATCAAGTCAGTGATGCCATCCAGCCATCTCATCCTCTGTCACCCCTTCTCCTTCTGCCTTCAGTCTGCCTCAGCATCAGGGTCTTTTCCAAGGGGTCAGTTCTGCTCCTAGGTGACTAAGGTATTGGAATTGCAGCTTCAGGATAAGTCCTTCCAATGAATATTCAGGACTGATTTCCCTTAGGTTTGACTGATTTTTCTTGTTGCCCAAGAGACTGTCAAGAGTTTTCTCCAACACCACAGTTCAAAAGCATTAATTTCCTTCTCCTTCTGCCTTCAGTCTGCCTCAGCATCAGGGTCTTTTCCAAGGGGTCAGTTCTGCTCCTAGGTGACTAAGGTATTGGAATTGCAGCTTCAGGATAAGTCCTTCCAATGAATATTCAGGACTGATTTCCCTTAGGTTTGACTGATTTTTCTTGTTGCCCAAGAGACTGTCAAGAGTTTTCTCCAACACCACAGTTCAAAAGCATTAATTCTTCAGCACTCAGCTTTCTTTATAGTTCAATTTTCACATCTATACATGACTACTGGAAAAACTATAGCTTTGACTAGATGGATCTTTGTCGGCAAAGTAATGTCTCTGCTTTTTAATATGCTGTCTAGGTTGGTCATAACTTTTCTTCCAAGGAGGAAACATCTTTTAATTTCATGGCTATAGTCACCATCTGCAGTGATTTTGGAGCCCAAGAAAATAAAGTCTCTCACTGTTCCCATTGTTTCCCCATCTATTGCCATGAAGTGATGGGACCAGATGCCATTATCTTAGTTTTCTGAATGTTGAGTTTTAAGCCAGCTTTTTTCACTCGCCTCTTTCTCTTTCATCAAGTGGCTCTTTAGTTCTTCCTCACTTTCTGCCATAGGATGGTGTCATCTGAGTATCTGAGGTTATTGATATTTCTCGCAGCAATCTTGATTGCAGCTTGTGCTTCATCCAGCCCAGCATTTCTCATGATGTACTCTGCATATAAGTTAAATAAGCAGGGTGACAATATATAGCCTTGACATATTCCTTTCCTGATTTGGACCAGTCTCTTATTTCATGCCCTTTTCTAACTGTTGCTTCTTCATTTTCATGCAGATTTCTCAGGAGGCAAGTTAGGTGGTCTGGTAGTCCCATCTCTTGAAGAATTTTACACAGTTTGTTGTGATCTACACACTCAAAGTCTTTGGCATAATCAGTAAGGCAGAAGGAGAAGGCAATGGCACCCCACTCCAGCACTCTTGCCTGGAAAATCCCATGGATGGAGGAGCCTGGTGGGCTGCAGTGCATAGGGTCACTAAGAGTCAGACATGACTGAGCGACTTTACTTTCACTTTTCACTTTCATGCATTGGAGAAGGAAATGGCAACCCACTCTAGTGTTCTTGTCTGGAGAATCCCAGGGACGGGGGAGCCTGGTGGGCTGCCGTCTATGGTGTCGCACAGAGTCGGACACGACTGAAGCAACTTAGCAGCAACAGATGTTTTTCTGGTGTCCTCTGTCCTGGTATCCTACCAGACAGCCTGGTAGCCCTAGATTATGTGAGAAGTAGACTGCTTGCATTCTCAATCGCTCAGTTGTGTCAACTCTTTGTCACCCCATGAACTGTATTTGCCAGGCTCCTCTGTCTATGGAATTTTCCAGGCAAGAATACTGGATTGGGTTACCATTTCCTCCTTCAGAGGATCTTTCCAATCCAGGGATTGAACCCACATCTCTTATGTCTCTGCAATGACAGGGAGATACTTTACCACTGGGCCACCTGTGAAGTCGGTGAGGAATAGATTGGGGCAAGGTTAAATGAGAGAGTTAAATTGCAAATGACAACACAAGCTCTGTTACTCAGTGTGTATCAGGCTGGCCTTGGAAAGCACACTGCAAGAGTTGGAGCATTGCAGGAAAATAGCACCTTGGTCTCTTTTTTTGTTGTTGTTTATTTTTTTAAATAAGTTTTCTGTTGGAGCATTGTTGCCTTACAACTGTTGTATAAGCTTCTGCTGTACAGCAAAGTGAATCAGCTATACATATACATGGATCACCTCTTTTTGTGATTTCTTTCCCATGTAAGTCACAACAGAACGTTCACTCGAGTTCCCTGTGCTGCACAGTAGGTTTTCGTTGTTTATTTTATACATAGTAGTGCATGTATGTCAGCAATAGCAACCTCTCAGTTTGTCCCACATTCCTTACCCCACTTAGTATCCATAAGTCTTTGTTTCCTGCTCTCAAGGAATTTATCAGTTCACCCTGTGGGATTATTTGCTTCTATTCATGTCAGCGGAGTATATTGCTTCCATTTATATGAAAGAAAACAATACATAAAAAGCAGGTCATCGTGGTCAGCTTATTTTCAAACGCACTGTGTGATGTATAGTATGTGATGATGATGTCATGATATTGAACTTTCATTTATCCAGTCATTTGCTTGGCATTAAAACACTGGGGCCCTAAATATGGCAAAAGAGAACACTTTTATCTAGACAGTAAGAGGAAGAAAATGTAACAAAACTGTCAAGTGTGATTTTGCATGGATTAAGAAAGACAATGAGGGTCCAACAAGTAGCAGAAAGCAGCATTTTTTTCTTTGCAAGGAATGATGCTAAAGCTGAAACTCCAGTACTTTGGCCACCTCATGAGAAGAGTTGACTCATTGGAAAAAACTCTGATGCTGGGAGGGGTAGGGCACAGGAGGAGAAGGGGATGACCGAGGATGAGATGGCTGGATGGCATCACGGACTCAATGGACATGAGTCTGGGTGAACTCCGGTAGATGGTGATGAATAGGGAGGCCTGTTGTGCTGCGATTCATGGGGTTGCAAAGAGTCGGACACAACTGAGCGACTGAACTGAACTGAACTGATTGGCTCTTAGGTTTACAGCACCTGGCAACAGCTGAAATGAATGGCCTACAAACGGAGAGTGATTCACGTAAAAGCTGAACAACATTCAGTGACAAATCTTTCCTCAGAGGAAGAGGAACGTTTAGATACATTTAATTATCTCCATTGCTGATGCTGGCCAAGATTCTGATTTACCCCCTTTTTTAATAATGCTAATTTTAGGCTATTTTCAAGAAATAATACCCCTTAAAATGTTCTTCTGCCAAATTAAAAAAAAAGCGCACTTCGCTCAGTCATGCCCAACTCTTTGCGACCCTACAGCCTGTACCCTGCCAGGCTTCTCTGTCCATGGAATTCTCCAGCAAGAATACTGGAGTGGGTTGCCATTCCCTTCTCCAGAAATAAATACAACCAAGCATCAAATTGGAAAGGAGACATTTTGTGCATAGATTCTAAAATACCCAAAATCAAAGTAAGTGCAAAAATGAGGCCCTGATGACTCTTCCAGCAAAGGTGAAGTGAGTTTTTGCTGTATTCTCACATAGGGGTCATATTTGATGGCTTTCTCTGGCAGCAAGATGTTTTCAGAAACCTCTCTGGCTTGTGCATGGAAACTCATAGGGAGGACAAGCTTTCTCTCACACAGTGAGAGAACAACAGGGTTTTCCAGCAGCTTCTCCAAAGTGAGAAATTTCAAATGATTCATCGTAAAGAATCAAACTGTTTTGTTGGTAATTTCATCAGTGGTTATTTTGTGCAGGATGAAGTGGGGGTATTCTAGGTCAAGATTTTCTATTTTTCATTAGGTAACAAAAACAAAGAAGATGTGAATAGATCACTCTTGACACAGATTATTATCTAAAAAGAATTAGCAGAAATTGTGATTCAGATGTATGCTGCAAAGGCAGCAGTTCTGGGACTGTGTGGGTGTGTGTAAAAAGCAACACTAAGATTTGCAAAACTTTAAGGCCAAAAAATCAGAACTAAACTCATAAAATCTTAGGGCAATGGATATCGTAATTCAGAGCACCCCAATCAACCTGAAATAGTCAAAAATTCCACAGGGGAAGAGACCAGACAAGGGACAATAATTTTTGAGGAAACTATTATTATTAATATTACTTATTATGATTCCTCAAATGGCAATTTCATTGCATTTATTTCCCAATGGATGCTGAGAAACCTCTGGAAAGAGACTGTATCTTACCAGTTTTTGTATCTCCAACAAAAACTATGTGTCCTAGCACATAGTGCATGTTAAATATCCAAGAAGAAATGAAATGATAAAGCAAGTCCAGAATATAAAGTTTGGGTGAGATATGCTAAATTAACACTGCTCAACAGAGATTTCTATAATGAGGGCAATTTCAGCACTGCCCAATTTGGCAGCTGCAGCCACGCGTAACTTTAAGCACTTGAAATGTGGCTAATGCAACTGAGGAACTGCATTTTTAATTTTATTTAATTTTAAATGATTTAAACATACACTTATGTAACCATAGTGGGACAATGTGGTGCAAATTTTGCAAAAGAATAAAGGCTATAGAAAGTATTTGTTTTGTATCCTGCTAGTTTAATAATGTTTTACTAGTATCCACCCTCAATTCCCAATTTATCATCTTTCATCAAGTAAGAAATACAAAAAAGAAAATATAGTCCCATATTTCAGGATAGTTAAAAGTAACTATGGACATCCTTGCCTTGTTTCTGATCTTTAAATGAGTGTTTTCAGCTTTTCACTGTTGAGAGTGATCTTAGCTGTGGGTTTATAATGTATGGCCTTGATAATGTTGAGGTAAATTCTCTGTATTCCTAATTTCTGAATAGCTTTTATCATAAATGGGTGTTGAATTCTGTCAAAAATTTTTCTGCATCATGAGATAATCATATGGGTTTTATTACTTGGTTTCTTAATGTATATATCACACTGAAGGATTTGTAAATATTTAAGAATCCTTGCATCCTTGAGATAAATCCCACTCAATTGCAGTGAATGATTCCTTTTAATGTATCAGTTCAGTTCAGTTCAGTCACACAGTCATGTCTGAATCTTTGCAGTCCCATGGACTGCAGCAACCACACTTCCCTGTAAATCACCAACTCCTGGAGCTTATTCAAACTCATGTCCATCAAGTCTGTAATGCAGTCCAACCATCTCATCCTCTGTCATCCTCTTTTCCTCCTGCCTTCAATCTTTACCAGGATCAGGGTTTTTCCCAATGAGTCAGTACTTCACATCAAGTGGCCAAAGTTATTGGAGTTTCAACTTCAGCATCAGTCCTTCCAATGAATATTCAGGACTGATTTCCTTTAGGATTGACTGATTTGATCTCCTTGCTGTCCAAGTGACTCTCAAGAATCTTCTCCAACACCACAGTTCAAAAACATCAGTTCTTCAGCACTCAGCTTTCTTTACGATCCAACACATACATCCATACATGACTACTGGAAAAACCATAGCTTTGACTAGATGGATATTTTTGGCAAAGTAATGTCTGTGCTGTTTAATATACTGTCTATGTTGGCCATAACTTTTCTTCCAAGGAGCAAGTGTCTTTTAATTTCATGGCTGCAATCACCATCTGCAGTGATTTTGGAGCCCCCCAAAATAAAGTCTCTCACTGTTTCCATTGTTTCCCCATCTATTTGCCATGAAATGATGGGACCAGATGCCAATGTTGAGTTTTAAGCCAACTTTTTCATTCTCCTCTTTCACTTTCATCAAGAGGCTCTTTAGTTCTTCTTCCTTTCTGCCTTAAGTGTGGTGTCATCTGCATATCCAAGGTTATTGATATTTCCCCGACAATCTTGACTTCAGCTTGTGCTTTATCCAGCCTGACATTTCACATGATGTACTCTTCATATAAATAACTAAGCAGGGTGACAATATACTCTTGATGTACTCTTTTCCTGATTTGGACCAATCTGCTGTTCCATGTCCAGTTCTAACTGTTGCTTCTTGATTTGCATACAGATTTGTCAGGAGGCAGGTCAGGTGGTCTGGCATTCCCATCTCTTTCAGAATTTTCCACAGTTTGTTGTGGCCCACACAGTCAAAGGCTTTGGCATAGTGAATAAAGCAGAAGTAGATACTTCTCTGGAACTCTTTTGCTTTTTCTAAGATCCAACAGATGTTGACAATTTGATCTCTGGTTCCTCTGCCTTTTCTAAAATCCAGCTTGGGCATCTGGAAGTTCATGGTTCACATACTGTTGAAGCCTGACTTGGAGAATTTTTAGCATTAGTTTGTTAGTGTGTGAGATGAGTGCATTGTATGGTAGTTTGAACATTGTTTGGCATTGCCTTTCTTTGGGATTGCAATGAAAACTAACTTTTTTCCAATCCTGTGGCCACTGCTGAGTTTTCCAAACTTGCTGGCATATTGAGTGCAGCACTTTCACAGCATCATCCTGTAGGATTTGAAATAACTCAACTGGAATCCCATCACCTCCACTACCTTTGTTTATAGTGATACTTTCTAAGGCCTACTTGGTTTCACACTCCAGGATGTCTGTCTCTAGGTAAGTGATCACATTATCATGATCATCTGAGTCATGAAGATTTTTTTGTGTAGTTCTGTGTATCCTTGCCACCCTTTTTGTACTTTTTCCTGCTTCTGTTAGGTCCATGCCATTTCTGTCCTTTATTGATCCCATCTTTGCTCAATGTAATGTTCCCTTAGTACCTCTAATTTTCTTGAAGAGAACTCTGCATTAAAATGGGTATATCTTTCCTTTTCTCCTTTGCCTTTAGCTTCTCTGCTTTTCTTAGCTATTTGTAAGCCTCCTCAGAAAACCATTTTGCCTTTTGCATTTATTTTTCTTGGGGATGATCTTGATCACTGCTTCCTGAACAATCTCATAAACCTCTGTCCATAGCTCCTCAGGCACTCTGTCTATCAGATCTAAGCCCTTGAATCTATGGGTTGGCATTGGCCTGCTGCAGGGTCAGGGGCACTGCGTGGGCAAGTGCATACACAGGGCCTTTTGAAGGAGGTCACCATTATCTTCATTACCTCCACCATACTTTGGTCTCAGGTCAAACAACAGGGGGATCACAGCCCTCCAACAGAATATTGGATTAAACATTTACTGAGCACGGTCCCACCCATCAGAACAAGACCCAGTTTTCCCCACAGTCAGTCTCTCCCATCAGGAAGCTTCCGTGAGCCTCTTATCCTTATCTGTCAGAGGGCAAACAGAATGAAAACCACAATCACAGAAAACTTCAGTGTATAGTGGATTCAGTTTGCTACTATTTTGTTGAACATTTTTTGTGTCTATGTTCATCAGTGATATTGGCCTATACTTTTATTTTTTGTGGTACTGTCAACAGGGGGATCACAGCCCTCCAACAGAATATTGGATTAAACATTTACTGAGCACGGTCCCACCCATCAGAACAAGACCCAGTTTTCCCCACAGTCAGTCTCTCCCATCAGGAAGCTTCCGTGAGCCTCTTATCCTTATCTGTCAGAGGGCAAACAGAATGAAAACCACAATCACAGAAAACTTCAGTGTATAGTGGATTCAGTTTGCTACTATTTTGTTGAACATTTTTTGTGTCTATGTTCATCAGTGATATTGGCCTATACTTTTATTTTTTGTGGTACTGTTGTCTGGTTTTGTTATTAGGGTAAGGGTGGCCTCATAGAACGAGCTGTGTGGAGTGATCCATCCTTTGCAATTTTTGAAAGGGCTTCAGAAGAATAATTATTAACTGTTCTCTAAGTGTTTGATAAAATCCACCTATAATCTTTCTGGCCCTGGACTTTTGTTTGTTGAAAGTTTTTGAATCACTGTTTCAGTTTCAGGATTTGTGATTGGTCTGTTTATATATTTGTTTCATCCTAGTTCAATCTGAGAGGGTTGTGCCTTTCTAAGAATGTGTCCATCTCTTCTATGTTGTCCATGTTATTGGCATACCCTTATTTGTGGTAGTCTCTCATGATCCTTTATGTGTCCGTGGTGTCTGTTGTAACCTCTCCTTTTTCATTAAACTTAAGAACCTATGCACAGCCAAAGAAACCATCAGCAAAATGAAAAGGCAATCAACAGAACGGGAGAAAGTATTTACAAATGAAGTGACTGACAAAGGATTAATCACCAAATATACAAACAGCAAATGCAGTTCTGTGTCAAAACAAAAACCCAGTCAAAAAACGGGGTAGATCTATACGGACATTTCTCAAAAGAACTTATGCAAGTGGCCAAAAGCACACAAAAAGATGTTCAACATCACTAATTATCAGAGAAATGCAAAACAAAACTACAGTGAGGTATTACCTCGCACGGTCAGAATGGCCATCATCAAAAAGATTACATATAATATGACTTATATGTGGAATCTTAAAAAAAGGTGCAAATGACATTGTCTACAAAGCAGAAATAGAGTTGCAGATGTAGAAAACAAATGTACGGTTCCTTAGAGGGTAAGGGGAAAGCGATAAATTGGGATTGACATACACGCACCACTATATATGAGCCTCCCAGGTGGCTCAGTGGTGAAGAATCCTCCTGCCAGTGTAGAAGACATGGTTTCAGTCCCTGGATCAGGGAGGTCTCCTGTAGAGGGAAATGACAACCCACTCAGTATTCTTGCCTGGGAAATCCTATGGACAGAGGAGCCTGGCAGGCTACACACAGTCCACAGGGCCACAAAGAGTTGGAAACACTTAGCAACTAAACAACAACTACTATATATATAACTAAGAAGGACCTACTGTATAAAACAGGAAACTCTACTCATTATGCTGTAATGGCCTATATGGGAAAAGAATCTGAAAAAGAATAGATACATATGTATAATGGAATCACTTTGCTATACACCTGAAGCTAGCATAATGTAAATCAACTATACTTCCATGTAAAATAAAAAGTTAAAAATAAATACATATAACTGAAAAATATCAATGAATTACATAACACATTGTTAAAATATTCAATAAATGGTGATTAAAAAATAACAAAGGGT
>SJYC01011276.1:0-14875 GCA_006408675.1 Madoqua kirkii | reverse complement strand
AGAGGGAAAAAAAAAAAGATATTATTTCTGCTTAAAAAGATTATCTGGCTAGCTAGCTATCATCAAAATTTAGAATCACAGAGGTATATGTGTGTACACAAATGAGTCTTTCTTTTTAACAACTCTATAATTTGCTGTTTCAAAATTTTTATGCAATTGATATTTTTAATAGAAACTGCAAAGACAGTATACATATGTGACTTCCTTAAATCATATAGTCAATTAATCAGTCATTCTGCTGACTAGCAATTTCCAAATATCCATATATACAAGCTACTACCACATTCTGAAACTAAAGAGGGAAAAAAAAAAAGATATGATTTCTGCTCTCAAGGATTTTACTCACTAGAAAAATTTAAATATTGCCGATGTCAATTATTCAATTAGCCAGATCTACCCTGGCAGTCAGTAAAGTGACAGATGTGATGGCCAGATTACTCCACAGTCCAGGCCAATCACCAAACCACCACAAGTTGTTTAGTAGCTTCCTGTCAAAGACATTAAAATTTCATTATACACACGGTGAGATATGAAAATCACTGATAGTCTCATATCTTTCAGTTTTTGCTTCATTAAAAAAATATTTAGCCATGAATTTAAATCATCTCTATAGCCTATTGTCTATTGTATTGTCCAAGTACTTATTGTGTGCATGCTCAGTTGCTAAGTTGTGTCTGACTCTTCTCACTCCAAAGAAGACTGTAATTCATCAAACTTCTCTGTCCACAGTGTTTGCCAGGTAAGAATACTGGAGTGGGTTGCCATTTCCTTCTCCAATAAATACTTATTACTCATAAACAAATTAAAACGTTCAGTTATCCCCAATTTTTTGCTTCACTGCATATTTTGGAATGCAGTTCATTCAAGGAAATGTGTGTTAGTTTAGCTTCAGTATACATGGATTTTATATTTTTCATATATTCAATATGGCAAAATTAATATTTTATTTACCATCTCACCCTCTTTGTAACACCAGTTACAATGCAGACAGATGGGGAAATCAGCAGCCAACCGTGGACCTTTGCAATAATTGTAGTTGCCTGAATCTAAGAGCCCTGAGTAAGTGTCAATTGCAGTACACTCTCAAAAGTCTCGAATTGAGGAGAAATCGAATCCCCAGGCTAAATGCTTCTGGATGACATGAGACAATAGACTCTAATTTCCTCAGAGATGTAAAAGAATGCATATGGTTGAGAAGTCTCCTTCAGGACTATGAAGAAATTCACTCACTAATTCAACAAATATTTTCCAGTGCCTTCTATGAGCATGGGGCTTTCGTGGCAGCTCAGACAGTAAAGCGTCTGCCTGCAATGCGGGAGACCTGGGTTCCATACGTGGGTCAGGAAGATCCCCTGGAGAAGGAAATGGCAACCCACTTCAATACTGTTGCCTGGAAAATTCCCTGGACAGAGGAGCCTGGTAGGCTACAGTCCATGGGATCGCCAAGAGTCGGACACGACTGAGCAACTTCACTTCTTCTATGAGCATGATCTTTAAGTTGCCACAGTGTAGAGACTCTAAGGCAATATATTTTAAAAAATTCTTCTCTTACTGTTAGAGCATGGAGTGAAAAACACAGCGCACCCTTAAGGTTTTTGGAGAAATAACGCAGCACAACACTGAATTTCTGAGTTTATTTCCACTGTATTTCCTCTATCGAAAATTTTCAATTAATTGCCTTTATGTGTACAGTTGGTTTTATTGAGAATTAAGCTCTTAATTCTCATTTTTAAAACATTCTGTAGTTGCATAAATCTTTAATGTTGATCTGTAATCAGTTTAGATTGAATTTGTCTGTGCAATAATGCGGATGTGTGTTAGTTGCTCAGTTGTGTTCGACTCTTTATGACCTCAGGGACTGTACCCTGCCAGGCTCCTCTGTCCATGGGATTCTCCAGTTCAAAATACTGGAGCAGGTAGCCATGCCCTCCTCCAGGGATCTTCTCAACCTAGGGATCGAACCCAGGTGTCCCGCATTGCAGGCAGATTCTTTACTGTCTGAGCCACCAGGGAGGCGTCTAATCCTAATGATGGTGCTGCCATTCAGTCACCTCACTCATGTCTGACTCTGCAGCCACAGGGACTGTAGCCCACCAGGCTCCTCCATCCATGGAATTCTGGAGTGGATAAGAATACTGGAAGTGGGTTGAACACTAGCAACTGGAGTGAGTTGCCATGGCAACCAATACTGGAGTATTGGCAAGAATACTGGAGTGGGTTGCCATGCCCTCCTCCAGGGGATCTTCCAGAACCAGGGATGGAATCTGAGTCTTCTCCATTGCAGGAAGATTCTTTACCACTGAACCACCAGGGAAGCCCAGGGATGGTGCTAGTGGTGGTGTAGGGGCTAAGTCGTTTTCGACTCTTGTGACCCCCATGGACTGTAACCTGTCCTGCTCCTCTGTGGAATTCTCCAGGCAAGAATACTGGAGTGGGTTGCCATCCAGCCTACAGTTCAAAAAAAATCAGTGTATTAATCTCAGTTCAGGTATTATGACTAAATTTGTTATGTCACAGGATCCATTACCCCTCAAACTGTATTTGGATTACCCTCTTTACATATGCCAGTCACTTTTTTTGGAACAGAATAATGATTTGACTTACATAGATCATGAAATGGTTACCATAGTAAGTTTAGCGAACATCCATCATCTCATATAGATACAGAATAAAAGACATTTTTCTTACAGTGAGGACTTTTAGGATCTACTCTCTTAACAAGTTTAATATACAATGTACAGTAGTGCTAGTTACGGGGCTTCTCAGGTGGTGCTAGTGGTAAAGAATCTGCTTACCAATGCAGGAGACTTGAGAGATCGAACCCAGGGTTCTGTCCCTTGGTCAGGAAGATCCCCTGGAGGAGGAGGGCATGGCTACCACTCCACTAATCTTTCCTGGGGAATTCCATGGACAGAGGACCCTGGCATGTTATAATCATGAGGTAACAGAGAGTCAGATATGACTGGAGGGACTTAGCACGCAGCATGCAGTGATAATTATACCCATCATGTGCTACAATACATCCATAGTTCTTACTTATCTTATAACTGGAGGTCTCTACCTTTGATCACCTTCACCCAATTCCTTCTCCTCTCATACCCTACCTCTGATCACTGCAAACGTGATAGCCTTTTTTATGTTTATTTTTGAAGTATAACTGACCTACAACACTGTTAGTTCCTGGTGCACAGTGTAGTGATTTGATATTTCTACACAATCATCATAATAAGTCTAGTTACCTTCTGTCCACCATACAAAGTATTACATAATTGTTGACTGTGTTCCCCACACTGTACATCTATACATTTCACACCTATCACTATTTCTTTTGCAACTGAGAGTTTATTCCTCTTAATCTCCCTAACCTATTTCTCTCCTCTCCAGACCCCCTCTCATCTGCCAGCCACCTATTTGTTCTCTGTATATATAACGTTTTCTGCTTTGTTGTGTTTGCTCATTTGTTTTGTTTTATAGAGTCCACATATAAGTGAAATCATACAGCATTTATCTTTCTTTGTCTGACTTATTTCAGTCAGCATAATACCCTCTAGGTGCATCTGTGCTGTCACAAGTGACAAGATTTCATCACTTATTTTTGTAGATAGAAGAAACTTTGAATTTTTAATCACAGAGAATGTATCAGTCTACTTCTTAGTTTTCAAAATTCCAGTTTTCTCTCATTAACTACTCATCTTTTCTGCCAAATAGCAGCATCTCCTATTTTTCTAATTTATCTTATGAATAATATTAGTATTATAGTTACTTTATGAGACATTGAGAATGTATTTTAAAGAGTATAAAACTTAAGTCCCAAGTATTTATGTAAGGCCTTAATACAAATATGTCAAAGCTTTCAGTGGGTACTCTGTCTCTAAATATTTATTATCTTAACAAATGGCTTGTGTTTGCTTACATTTTTGCTGTCATTTTCCCCACAATTAAAATTTTGTATTTGGAAATGTAACTGAAACTGCATACCGTATGGACAGTGTATTTTTATTGAAAATTGAGCTAAACCATCACATGTTAATAGAAATAAAATCTCTCCATATCCATAGCACACCACTATACCTAAAGTTTTAACAGAGTATAACTAGACTGCCTTAGAGTCCCAGGTCTGTGACAGAATCACATTCAAATGATTATACTTGATCAAAAAGAATTTTTTTTAATTTAAGAGGTATATTAAGATTACCACAGCAAGACCTTTAAAGACTTTTTCTTTCCCCTAGGGTGACCAAGAATCTCATCTACAACTCAGCCACTGCCTTTTTATTCCAGCTCCTACCCCTACCTTTTTTTGACAAACTGTTGTTTTTATAGATTTTTCTCTCTTCATTGTACACTAAACAGTATAATCCCTAATTCTCCAGCTCTTCTACAGAAAACTAGAAAGCTGAATAACAAACCCCTTGGGATGGGATCAAGTTGTGAAGATTCTTTCACTGTTTTTTTTTGTTGTTGTTGTTGTTTTGCAATTGTATTTTTTTAATCATGTAATAACTATAGAACATCTTTTTCTTCAAAAGGGGTCTTGCTGCCTGGACCTTGATTCTACCTAAAATAGCTTTGTCTCTATTAATAAAATTCATCTCCCTCTCGCCCCCATGCTCCCTTCTGTTAGTAATTCAGTCATGTCTAACTCTTTGCAATGCTATGGACTGTAGCTGGCCAGGCTCCTCTGTCCATGGGATCCTCCAAGCAAGAATACTGAGTGGGTAGCCATTCCCTTCCCCAGGAGATCCTCCCAGCCTGGGGATCAAACCTGGGTCTCCTGGGTTGCAGAGAGATCTCTGAGCATTTTACTGTCTGAGCCACCATCCTAGTTCCTACTTCATAAATGAGAAGACTTGGGCAACATTTGTTGAATACTTAACCACGGGCCAGGTAAAGTTCTAAGTGTTCTACTTGCATTTACTCATTTAATCTTCACAACACTGCTAAGAGGCAGGGCTTCTTTTCCCCCTTCTTTTATAGGTGAGAAAACAAAGGCCCCAAGGGTTAAGTAAATTGCCCAAGGCATTAGACTAGTAACAGAGCCAGGCATGGAACCCAGGGAGTTAAACACTTAACCACCATGCTACCTAATACTGTCTGAAACTTGCCTTGGTACAATGAAATGAATCACTATGCAGCTGACAATGGAATTAGAGAAGATGAGAAGAAAAGTTTTAGAAATAAAGGAGGTGGCAAGGTTATCAAATAGGGAATTACAAAAAATAATTAAAATTCTTTATACTGGGAAAATCTGTTTAATAGCAGTCTGTAAAATCACAAGCTTATTAATCACAATATTATTAAAATAAATACGAGTTTCTCTAATTAGTTTTTTTGTGTGCTCAGAATCTCAGTCGTGTCCGACTTTTTGCAACTCCATGGACTGCAGCCTGCCAGGCTCTTCTGTCCATGGTATTTCCCAGGCAAGAATGCTGGAATGAATTGCCATTTTTCTTAGTTTTGATAACACTTTCATTGAATGAAATCGGATTTAGTTTTACACTATTCATTTATAAGCATTGTCACTTCCCATTTTTCAAGTGGAGAAACAGATTTAAAGGATTAAAGATTCAAGTTTTCATTTCTCTAATCCTATAGCCCTTTCTAGTAATCTGTATATTCTGCCTTTCAAAAACTCCTCAAATTATTGGGTCAAAGATAATGATACTAGCTAACACATTAGACAGCATAATCTAGGTATATTAACTATTTTTAAAACTGTATAAACCTTAGCTCATTAATGTTTACCATAGTCCCATCCTGCTCTTTGCAACCCCATGGACTGCAGCACTCCAGGCTTCATTATTGTCTGAAGTTTACTCAAACTCATGTCCATTGAGTTGATGAGGCCATCCAATCAACTCATTCTCTGTCACCCCCTTCTCCTCTTGCCCTCAATCTTTCCCAGCATTAGGGTCTTTTCCAATATGTTGGCTCTTTGTATCAGTTGGCTCTTTGTACCAGAGTATTGGAGCTTCAGCTTTAGTATCAGTCCTTCCAATGACTATGTAGGGTTGATTTCTTTTAGGATTAACTGATTTGATCTCCTTGCTGTCCAAGGGACTCTCAAGAGACTTCTCCAACACCATAGTTCAAAAACATCAGTTCTTCAGTGCTCAGCCTTCTTCATGGTCCAACTCTCACATCTGTTCATGACTACTGGAAAAACCACAGCTTTGACTATACAGACTACACATTGTCGGCAATGTGATGTCTCTGCTTTTTAATACGCTAACTAGGTTTGTCAGGGCTTCCCTGGTGGCTCAGAGGTTAAAGCATCTCCCTGCAATGCAGGAGACCTGGGTTCGACCCCTGGAGAAGGAAATGGCAGCCCACTCCAGTATTCTTGCCTGGAGAATCCCATGGACAGAGAAGCCTGGTGGGCTACGGTCCACGGGGTCGCAAAGAGTCGGACACGACTGAGTGACTTCACTTTACTTCACTTCAGGTTTGTCATAGCTTTTCTTCCAAGGAAACTAAAGAAAACTAGAGTCCCAACAGCAGCAGTATTATCTCTATTTTATAAGAAACTGAGGTGCAAGGAGTTTATGTGATTTTCTCAAGGTTTTGAACCCAAGTAGTCTAGCTCATCAATCCACAGAATTAATTTCCATACTAAACCATGGAAAGAAAAATTTTAATTAAGTCATGTTTTTCAGTGTGTATCTCTAGTATTAATAGACCACATATTAAAAAAAAAAAACAGTTCTGTGGTCAAACCAGTTTATTTTTTTCAACCTACCACATCCTTTAATAAGAATATGTGTCATATGTATTTTACATTTGAATTACATCATTAAATTATTTGAAATAGCTAATCGTCAATGATTTTAGAGTAAAATTGGCGATAAGAGACAGAACATGGTTATGAAATACAGTATATCTAAGCAAACAGTTTAGTGATGTACAAGCATTTTAGAATAGTCTAATGTTTTAATAGCAAGCCTGTAAGTAATTGATGATTCTTTCTTTTAATAGAAACTAGAGACGTGGGAAGACCCTTCAACTTCTACAGGTTCAATTCAGTTTAGTCTCTCAGTCATGTCCAACTCTTTGCAACCCTATGGACTGCAGCATGCCAGGCCTCCCTGTCCATCACCAACTCCCTGAGTTTACTCAGACTCGTGTCCATTGAGTTGGTGATATCATCCAGCCATCTCATTCTCTGTTGTCCCCTTCTCCTCCCACCTTCAATCTTTCCCAGCATCAGGGTCTTTTCCAATGAGTCAGTTCTTTGCAGCAGATGTCCAAAGTATTAGAGTTTCAGCTTCAGCATCAGTCCTTCCAATGAATATTCAGGACTGATTTCCTTTAGGATCTCCTTGGTTGGATCTCCTTGCTGTCCAAGGGACTCTTGAAAGTCTTCTCCAACACTACATTTCAAAAGTGCCAATTCTTCAGTGTTCAGCTTTCTTTAGAGTCCAACTCTCACATCCATACATGACTATTGGAAAAACTGTCTACAGGTTAAATTATGAAAAATCGCCATTCCCTAGTACAAATCACCTCTTATCAAATACAGAATACAAAGATAGACAACCCATGATGTTTTATAAATTGCCTTACAATTTACAATGTGAGGAAGTTTTGAGCCCCAAACTTCTATCTATTAATAACTCTATTATGTAGTCCACCCATCTCGGCCATAAATAATGCAGGGATTTCTCTGAAATAGAAGTTTGCTTGCCCTTTTCCATCTTTAGACTAATAATGCTTTTCACTAATGATGAATATCATAGAATAAAAATGTGCAATACTCTTCCAATGCTCCTTTGTTTCACAAAATAGAAATCTATGGATCATAATCAACAACCAAAACTCTGTGAGACAAAATATATGAGATGCAAAGCCAAGACTCAAAGGAGAAATTCCATGCCAGCTTTCTATATTGTTTCCTAATTACATCCCCTGATAGCTTTTGCTTTTCTGGGCATCAAAGCTTTTTATCTTAGGACATCTATGATCAAATTTTATGACCAGTTACAACAGGACTTTAGAGGCACATACATAAATACAAATTGAAGAATTTACTAATGCAGTCCAGAAGTCTAAGCATTGAAAAACAAAATTTTAGACCTAGAATAAAACTGAAAGATCAATTCCATCCTTCACCCCATCTCCAATAAAGTATAAGATTGAAACCAAGGGAGGCACTAAAGCTTCCTTTGGCACTCATCCGTGTTAAGACTAAACTAATTTAACTTCATTTGACATCTGTCAACCTTGATAGATTGCTTTGATAACACTTGTTATTGATTTGCAGTAAGTGACGCTAGTAGCAAAGAATCCACTTGCCAATACAAGAGACCTAAGAGGCGTGGGTTCAATCCTTGGATCGGGAAGATCCCTGAAGCAACCCACTCCAGTAT
This sequence comes from Madoqua kirkii, assembly GCA_006408675.1. Lineage (NCBI taxonomy): Eukaryota > Metazoa > Chordata > Mammalia > Artiodactyla > Bovidae > Madoqua > Madoqua kirkii. The sequence continues at coordinate 6,509 of SJYC01011276.1, read as the reverse complement.
TCTTGCCTGGAGAATCTCATGGACAAAGAAGACTGGCAGGCTACAATCCCACAATCCATAGAGCCAGAAAGGACTGAGGCGACTTAGTACAGTACAGCACAATGACCAATGTAGTTATGTCAAAGCCAAAGAAATGTTCTCCCTGTCCTCCCCATTGTAGGTGGGTGGTCAGCGCATGCCTGTGTGCATGCTAAGTCAGTACTCTCTTTAACCGCATTCACTGCCACAACCGTAGCCTGAATATCAGCACATGATGAGATGGTACTGACCCACTTTCAATACTGCTTCTCATGACGCTTTATATGAATTCAGGGTTGACCACTCTCACAGCTTGGAACAACTCCTATGAGCAGCCAACACAGGAGTGCTGTATATTTGATAACTGTGCATAAGAATGGCAGTTAATTTCTTTAGGTGTTTAATTTAAGCCTTTCTGCAGTTTCTAAAAGTAGCAGGAGAATGAATAGTGCAGAGTGTTCTCATTTTGCAGAAATAGAATAGCAAACTATATATCAAGAAAAATTAGACTGAATATTCTTTAAAAAGGCTCACATGAGAAGTGGTGAGAGGAAACTACCCTTTAATAGCAATTTTATCTTTTGGTATTTTGATAGCATTTCTCATAAAAGAAATATTTGTGCTGTGCATGTAACTGATAACGATGCAGAGAATAATGCAAACCAGTTATTTAATATAGGGAACTAAATAAGCCTCTTTAATTTTGTGAGAAGAGCATACTTTGTATATTGGACAACCTCTTCTGTAAAACAAGGTTTTACATAAAATTTCAGATCTAGTGAAATTTAACCAGCAATTAATATTTAATCTTTTGCTTTTTCTATACATAACCCCCCAGCACACATAGATACAGAATGTGTACTTGTGGAATTTATTTGAAATCTGTGACATGTCTCACATATTTTATACATATATATCATGTGTTATATATGTAATATTCTGTGTGATTCTAACCAGCTACATGGTTAAAGGTGTATAGCCAGTTATCGAGGCGAATATATTAAGCACAAATTATTCTCAAAATCTCGGAGAAGTATGTATAGGGTACACAACCTGGCAAAAGGTTCTAACCCCTACTCTGCTCTAGAACACAGGAGAAAAGTTCATAAGTTCCTAAGTGGGACAGAGCAGAGTAGCATCCTCAATTGAGAGAAGTGTCTATGTCTTTTGATTCTTTATTAACTAGAAGATTTTTGCCAGCAAGGACTACCTTTAGTGCCCCCCATGCCGTAGATAACCCTTACATATTATCTGACTTTAGCAGTGATTTTACCCAGAATTTGAAGCACAGGAAAAATCAGAAATCAAAAAATAAAATTATAGAATTGCTTCTATACAAGCTATAAAATGAAAAATTAGCAATATTTTAATGGGGGTAACTGGGTTTCCCTGGTGACTCAGTGGTGAAGAATCCGATACCTGCCAATGCAGGAGACACATCTATCCCTTAGTTGGGAAGATCTCCTGAAGAAGGAAATGGCGGCTCACTTCAATATTCTTGCTTGGAGAATCCCATAGAGAGGAGCCTAGCAGGCTACAGTCCACAGAGTCACAAGAGTCGGATATGAATTAGTGACTTAACTACCACCACCACCAATGAGGGTAACTAAAAAGATTGTCTAACCAGAACAACACACATTTTAAAATGTGTGAAATTAAAGACAGCATGAGATAAGTTAATTGGTGAGGACATTTGAAAGTCAGAGAAAGAGAATTTGGATCATTTCTTTTTGAAGTGACCATATATCACCAGTTGACTGGAACATTCTCAATTCATGCCTTTTGTTCCAGAATAATATCCATTCTGAATAATGCATCATACTAATGCTAGGTATTAGAGGATCCTGCATGTTACTGAGCAAATAAATTATGTGACAGAGTGTCTATGACAGGAAGACTATTCTGTGATTTCTTGATGTCTGAAACAAAGGGAGACAGGACAAACTGAGAGGTTTTTCCATTTGTTTGTACATAGATTGACTGTTATTAGTGATTAAGACAAAAATAATGAGGAGGATCCATAAAGCCTCATAAAGGGGTAACTTACAGAATTTTAAAATGATTTAAAATAAATTATGATGGGGAAAAGATCTCAAAAGTGCATATTAGTTGTGACTCTAGAAGTGAAGTGAAGTGAAGCCACTCAGTCATGTCTGACTCTTTGTGACCTCATGGACTGTAGCCTACCAGGCTCTTCTGTCCGTGGGATTCACCAGGCAATAGTACTGGAGTGGATTGCCATTCCTTTCTCCAGGGGATCTTCCTGACCTGGGGATCAAACCCGGGTCTCTCGCATTGTAGACGGACGCTTTACCATCTGAGCCACCAGGGAAGGGAACTTAATAAATATAAGAGGGTTGAAAGTTGGAAAAAATATTTAAAAGGAAAATAAGGAGCTCACTATCTAAAATATCATTTTCTGAGGTCTAAAGAGGCAACCCAAGGAAGTTGTAACATTGTGTGATTATCAACAAGTAAGAGTGTAAAGAAACAGGAAATACACTTTTGAAACCATTAGCACATAGGTGATTTTACACAAAACTTTAAATTTCTGGACCGAGTTAACATTTAAATTTCTAGAAGAGGCTGTAGAGATCTTGGAATCAAGCATCTTTACTGATCGTATCTCCTTGGAGTCCAGTGTCTCTCTCTATATATCTCTACCTAGAAATCCCTATCTATCTATCTATCCATCCATCCTTTTAAGGAATATGTAGGATCAGCTAACTACAAAACAGTGAATCTGAGGACTGACCATAAATCTCCCAGGATTTTGGACCCATTATAATTTATTTGTTTCCAGAGGACAAGTTTTGGTGAAATTCCAGAAAATAAAAGGTTCAGGAGTATTATACTTAAACTTTATATTTATACAAACTCCTTATATCTTTTTAAAAGTAAGGTATAAAGTTGAATAACAAATAATAATGAATTAGACTGTAAAACTGATTTGGAACCAGCTCTGGGAAAAGATGGGCTTAATTTCTTTGAAGCATCTTTTAGGATTTGGAGATTAATTTGCAATTGTCAACAAAGTCTTTAGTTGTCAGCAAATTCTTGAGCTAAAAGAATTATTTCATCAATGATAGGCATATACATTGGCTTATCTATTAAAAGAATCCCTTGAGTGGAAGAACATAATTGCCTTCTAGTTTGTTTTCAGTTTGAGTTGTCACCAAGGAAAACACTAATAGATCAACTGTCATCTGGCATTGATTTTGTAGTGTTTTCTAGAGGGAGATTAGGGAAAGGGATTTGTTTTTTGAAAAGAATCAAGTATCCTGGACCAAAAGGCTAGCTCTGATTGTCTTTCCATTTTAGGAAGAATTATAAATGATTTAATTAATTTTCCTTAAAGAACTTTTCAGTATCACCCTTGGTCTTGACTGCTCATAGCATATAGCTAGTTAATGAGATTTGATGTTTTCTTGTTTTGTCCTCATTCTGTTAGCCCTATCTTCTCAAGCTTTGCTATTTGTTTGAGATTGATCTTAATAAAGTAGAGCATGTCATGTTTATCAAGGTGGATAATTTTTTTAACTAGTAAATTTGTACTTTTCATGCTTAGTGACTGAATAGCATAGCTCTTGGCATATAATAACTGATAAAGAGCAATTGAATGCATAAATAAATGAATGAATGGACAGAGATGAGCTGAATGTTCAACAAAAGCTGACCAAGATGATAGTATCCCAAAGGACAGATTTTCCTTTAGTCTCTGTATCCTTAACAGTGCCTAGATCTGAATCTGTTAATGAGCTATTGCAGCACTGCCTAGCCTAATGTCTCCTAAGTAGCTAATCCACTCTTGCATTCTCACTTAATTAGTTTATATAGTAATGTAACTTAAAATCAGTTTGCTGTGTTAGGCAGTTTTCCACACCTTCTTTAGTGCATATGGAAGAGAATCAGACACTTAATAAGCTAAATCAGTTTGAAAGAATATTCTCTTGATTCATTAACCCATTAACTTCTATAACCATGAATTAACATATATTCACAGATCACAAGTAATGAAATACAAAAGAATGTTTTAAACAAATGTGGCAGTTTATAATATTGGAGTCTGAAAAATAAGATTACTTTGTCTTCTCAAAAGAAAATTGGATATAGTTTTATTTCTAAGTTAGTACTGAATTTTTTAGCTTATGATTTCTTTGTATACATTTAAGCTAAAATTCTATATGTGTGTACCTGTGTGTTTGTCCTCTAAAATGCTCTTAAAGGTGCAGATTTTATAATTATTGTCCAATTAAATAATGGTATAGGGTCTACATGATAAAAGTCAACATTAGGGATGTAGGGGAGGAAAAAGTTTCCCTCAACTCTTTGCCTCTGATTGGGTCTGGCAATTAGACAAACAAAGACAGATTAAAAGGCAAATGTATTTAATAGAAGTTTTGCATGAGCCTCCATAAGGAAATGAAGATTAGGAGAAATGGTTAAATCAATGTGTTTTTATGCTAGATTTTTGATGAACAGTCAAAAGATGTGATAGGCGAAAGAACCCTTTGTAGGAAACTGGAGAGAACTTGAGCTTCCCCAATGATTCAACAGGTAAAGAATCTGCCTGCCAGTGAAGGAGATAAAAGAGGTGCAGGTTCAATCCCTGGGTTGGGAAGATCCCCTGGAGCAGGAGATGGTAATCCACCCAGGTATACTTGACTGAGAAATCCCACGGACAGAAGACCCTGGCGGGACGCACACGGTCCATGGGGTCGCAAAGAGTCCAACATGACTGAGTGACTAGGCATGCACGCATGGAGGGAACTTAGTAAGGCTTACCACTCAGAGTTCCCTCTGCATCAACTTGTCTTCAGAGATAAGGATACTTCTTTCCTCTGGAATTAGGAAAGGAACCTCTCACATGAGGCCTTTATGGTCTGCTTCAGAGATTGGTCAGATAGTCCTCCCTGTACATGCCACTTCCCAAATTCCTTCAGCTTTTCATATTCAGTATGCCAAGTTGGGTGTTAGTTCTAAAAGGTCCTGTAGCTCCACATACAACCATTCCACTTCAGCTTCTTCAGAGTTACTGGTTAGGGCATACATTTGGATTACCATGATATTGAATGGTTTGCTTTGGAAATGAACAGAGATTATACTGTCGTTTTTGAGATTTCATCTGGGTACTGCATTACAGAATCTTTGTTGACCGTGATGGCTACTCTATTTCTTCTAAGGGATTCTTGCCTACAGTAGTAGATATAATGGTCATCTAAATTAAATTCACCCATTCCAGTCCATTTTAGTTCGCTGATTCCTAGAATGCCAACGTTCACCCTTGCCATCTCTTGTTTGACCACTTCCAATTTGCCTTGATTCATGGACCTAACATTCCATGTTCCGTTGCAATATTGCTCTTTACAGCATCAGACCTTGCTTCTATCACCAGTCACATCCACAACTGGGTATCATTTTTGCTTTGGCTCTATTCTTTCATTCTTTCTGGAGTTATTTCTGCCCTGATCTCCAGTAGCATATTGGGCACCTACTGACCTGGGGAGTTCCTCTTTCAGTATGCTATCATTTTGCCTTTTCATACTGTTAATGAGGTTCTCAAGGCAAGAATACTGAAGTGGTTTGTCTCTAAGAACTTTTAGAACTACACCCAAAAAAGATGTCCTTTTCATTACAGGGGACTGGAATGCAAAAATAGGAAGCCAAGAAACAGCTGGCATAATAGGCAAATTTGGCCTTGGAGTATGGAATGAAGCAGGGCAAAGGCTAATGGAGTTTTGCCAGGAGAACGTACTGGTCATAGCAAACACTCTCTACCAGAACACAACAGAAGACTCTACACATGGACATCACCAGATAGTCTACACCGAAATCACATTGATTATATTCTTTGCAGCCAAAGGTGGAGAGTCTCTATACAGTCAGCAAAAATAAGACCAGGAGCTGACTGTGGATCAGATCATGAGCTCCTTATTGCCAAATTGAGACTTAAATTGAAAAAGTAGGGAAAACCACTAGACCATTCAGGTATGACTTAAATCAAAACCCTTATGATTATACAATGGAAGTGAGAAATAGATTTAAGGGAATAGATCTGATAGACAGAGTGCCTGATGAACTATGGATGGAGATTTGTGACATTGTACAGGAGACAGGGATCAAGACCATCCCCATGGAAAAGAAATGCAAAAAAGCAAAATGGTTGTCTGAGCAGGCCTTAGAAATAGCTGTAAAAAGAAGAGAAGTGAAAAGCAAAGGAGAAAAGGAAAGATATTCCCATCTGAATGCATAGTTCCAAAGAAGAGCAAGGATAGATTAAAAAAAAAAAAAGCCTTGCTCAGTGATCAATGCAAAGAAACAGAGGAAAATAATAGAATGGGAAAGGCTAAGGATGGTATGGAGAGGGAGGAAGGAGGGGGGTTCAGGATGGGGAACACGTGTATACCTATGGTGGATACATGCTGATGTATAGCAAAACCAATACAATATTGTAAAGTAATTAACCTCCAATTAAAATAAATAAATTTACA
>SJYC01011275.1:0-13285 GCA_006408675.1 Madoqua kirkii | reverse complement strand
TGGGGTCACAAAGAGTTAGACACGACTGAGCAACACAACTGACTGAAACTATGGTGGAGGTAATGGAGATAATGGCAATCTCCTTCAAAAGATCCCAGGCATATACTGCTATACTCACTGCCCCCAATTCTGCAGCACACCACCTTGATCCATGCCTCTTCTGGAGACTCCTGGACACCCTCGGGCAAGTCTGGGTGTCTCTTTTGGGGTCACTGCTTCTTTCTTCTGTATCCTGGTGCACACAACGTTCTGTTTGTGCCATCCAAGAGCCTGTTTCCCAGTCCTGTGTCAGTTCTGACAGCTCTATGGTGGGATTAGTGGCACCCTCCTCCAAGAGGGCTGTGCCATACTGAAGTCTGCTGCACTGAGAGCCCCTGGCCCTGAGGCCGTCCACTGCTGACCCGTACCTCCACAGGAGATGCTCCAGCACATTTCTCTAAGTCTCTGTGTGGTCCCTGGATCCTGTTGTGCAAAAGATTTGTTTGAGTCCTCTGAGCATCTCTGGCAGGAATGGGGTTTGATTCTAAATCAGATTCGCCCCTCCTACCATCTCGCTGGGGCTCTCCTTTGCCTTTGGTTGTGGAGTATCTCCTCACAGCTGCTCCAGCACCATGCAGCCATGGCTCCAACACCTACCGTCTTGCTGGGGGTTCTCTGACCTTGAACGTGGGCTATCTCTTCACAGCTGCTCCAGGAAAGCGCAGCCACAGCACCTGACCTTTGCTGTGGGGGTATCTCCTCACAACCACTCCAGCGCCTCACAGCTGCCGCTCCAGGGCCTCACCGCCTCTGGTCCAGGATAGTTGAATAGGATAGATTAATATTGCTTTACTAAAAGGAGATTTAACTGGAAATATTAGCATTAATATATTGTTTCATTTTTATTGTAGAAATAAACATAAATAAGCATGAAAATGCTCCATAAATTTTCAGACTTATGATTATCAGATTAAGAAGGCTAAAATTATATGTATTTCTATGATTTAATTATTTTAAATTGGAGGATCATTGCTTTGCAATGTTTTATTTGTTTCTGCCATACAACAGCATGAATCAGTCAAAGGATATATATTAATCTGTCTCCTCTCTCTTGGTCCTCCCTCCTACTCCACCTCCTCATCCACCTCTCTAGATCATCACAGAGCATGAGGCTGGCCTCTGTGTTATATAGCAACTTCTCACTCACTATCTAACTTGTATTTTGTATATAGTAGTATTATATGTCAGTGTTGCTTTACATATGATAGTGTACATATATCAACATTACTCCCTCAATTTGTCCCATGCTCTCCTTCCCCTGATGAGTCCACATGACTGTTCTCTGTGTCTGCCTCTGTATTCCTGCCCTGCAAATAGGTTCATCAGTACCATTTTTCTAGATTTCATATATATGTGTTAATGTATATTTGTTTTTATCTTTCTGGTATACTTCACTCTGTATTACAAGCTAGAGATTCATCCACCTCAGTTCACCTGACTCACATGTGTTCCTTTTTATGGCTGACTAATATTCAATAACCTCAGATATGCTGATGACACCATCCTTATGGCAGAAAGTGAAGAACTAAAGAGCCTTGTGATGAAAGTGAAAGAGGAGCGTGAAAAAGTTGACTTAAAACTCAACATTCAGAAAACTAAGATCATGGCACCTGGACCCATCACTTCATGGGAAATAGATGGGGAAACAGTGGAAACAGTGGCTAGCTTTATATTTCTGGGCTCCAAAATCACTAGAGATGGTGACTGCAGCCATGAAATTAAAAGACGCTTACTCCTTGGAAGGAAAGTTATGACCAGCCTAGACAGCATATTCAAAAGCAGAGACATTACTTTGCCAACAAAGGTCTGTCAAGGCTATGGCTTTTCCATGATTTTTCCATCCATGTATGGATGTGCGAGTTGGACTATTAAAAAAGCTGAGCACTGAAGAATTGATGCTTTTAAATTGTGGTGTTGGAGAAGACTCTTGAGAGTCCCTTGGACTTTAAGGAGATCCAACCAGTCCATCCTGAAGGAGATCAGTCCTGGGTGTTCATTGGAAGGACTGATGTTGAAGCTGAGACTCTAATACTTTGCCCACCTGATGCAAAGAGCTGACTCATTTGAAAAGACCCTGATGCTGGGAAAGATTGAAGGCAGAAGGAGAAGGGGATGACAGAGGATGAAATGGTTGGATGGCATCACTGACTCAATGGACATGAGTTTGGTTAAACTCTGGCAGTGGTGATGGACAGGGAGGCCTGGTGTGCTACAGTTCATGGGGTTGTGAAAAATAGGACATGACTGAACAACTGAACTGGATATTATATATGTGTACTGCAGCTTCTTTATCTATTCATCTGTCAGTGGACACCTAGGTTACTTCCCTGTCCTGGCTATTGTAAATAGTGTTGCAGTGAACATTGGGGTGCATGTATAAGAGCTTTAAAGGGAAAAAAGGAAATTAGGAAAAAATTCTAAGTTACATATCCCTTTAATGAATGCAAAAGGTGTTTTTTTTGCCTTATTCATAAGCTAATGTATTGATGTATGGATGTGAGTGGTGGGCTATAAAGAAAGCTGATCACCAAGAATTGATGCTTTTGAACTGTGGTGTTGGAGAAGACTCTTGAGATCTTCTCTGGGATCTTCTCTTGAGACTCTTCTGTTCTCTGGGTTGCAAAGGAGATCCAACCAGTCTATCCTAAAGGAAATCAGTCCTGAATATTCATTGGAAGGACTGATGTTGAAGCTGAAACTCTAATACTCAGGCCACCTGATGCAAAGAATCATTTGAAAAGATCCTGATGCTGGGAAAGATTGAAAGTGGGAGGAGAAGGGGATGACAGAGGATGAGATGGTTCAATGGCGTCACTGACAGGATGGACATGAGTTTGAGTAAGCTCTGGGAGTTGGTGATAGACAGGGGAGCCTTGTCTCCTGCAGTCCATGGGGTTGCAAAGAGTTGGACATGACTGACTGAACTGAACTGATAAACTGAATTTTAACAGTTACTGCATTTAGAACTAATTCACATTGAATTTCAAAAGGCCATTATTGTGTTGTACATGAGTAACACACATAATCCATTAGAAAGATAACACTCATATTGGTCATGAGGCAAGTGTTGTCCAAACACAGTTTGTACCTCTGATTTGAGAACGGAGTTAATGCTCTGCAATCCTCACTCAGCTCAGCTTTATATTTACGACTTTGTTTTGTGTTTTTCTGTCTTGCCCTTCATTCCTGTATTATCTATGCCAGAGAAATCTCTGCTGGAGACTTGTGGCTTCAGTTTGTCTAACTTCTTAAAGCCATGACGTGGGTTTCTGCTTCTCTCTCACTTGGCTTCTTTTATTTGTCTCGTTATCAATCACAGTGTTCCCTGACCTTTAACTTCACCTTTATTGGACTCTCTCACTTAATATAAACCTGAGAAACACACTCACAAAACTAAAAAGAACAGAACCATACAGAAACTGAAAGTAATTGAATTTTCCCCTTTAGAGTGAAAATTCTAGAATGATTATAATTCTTTTAAGCTAAAAAGCAAGAGGCATTTTTGAGAAAAAGTAGAATACTTTTCTCAGTAGAACTACATTTTCTTTGTAATATAAATTGTACAAATATTTTCTACCATTTTATGTTTTCCTTGTGCTAAAGAGAAACCCCAAGGACAAGGATCATCTTCATAGACTTTTACAGAATTTGCATCTCTTTACTGCTTGCTTTTTTCTTTCTTTCATTCTGCCACACAGACCAACCTGATGTAAAGAAGGTGAAACTGCAGCCAGTGACAAACCCTGTCAGGACAAAGAGGCCAGCACAATTGACGGTGTAGGAAGACTGAGAGGGAATGGATACTCAGACAACCTGATCTGTTCATTTTACAGATGAGGAATCCAAGACCCAGGGAGGCACACATGGAGCTTGACTGAAATTATAAAACAAGTCAGTGACACAGGTGGCTCAGTTCAGTTCAGCTCATTTCAGTCACTCAGCCGTTTCTGACTCTTTGCGACCCCGTAGACTGCAGCCTGCCAGGCTACGTCAGGGTCTTTTCAGATGAGTCAGTTCTTTGCAGCAGGTGGCCAGAGTAGTCGAGTTTCAGCTGCAGCATCAGTCCTTCCTGTGCATATTCAGGACTGATTTCCCTTAGAATGGACTGGTTGGGTCTCCTTGCAGTCCAAGGGACTCTCAAGAATCTTCTCCAACACCACAGTTCAAAAGCATCAATTCTTCGGCGCTCAGCTTTCTTTATACTCCAACTCTCACATCCATACGTGACTACTGGAATAACCATAGCTTTGACTAGACAGACTTTTGTTGGCAAAGTAATGTCTCTGCTTTTTATATGCTGTCTAGGTTGATCATAGCTTTTCTTCCAAAGAGCAGGTGTCTGTTAATTTCATGGCTGCAGTCGCCATCTGCAGTGATTTTGAAGCCCAGAAAAATAAGGTCTATCAATGTTTCCATTATTTCCTCATCTATTTGACATGAAGTGATGGGACTGGATGCCATAATCTTAGTTTTCTGAATGTTGAGCTTTAAGCCAACTTTTTCACTCTCCTCTTTCACTTTCATCAGGAGGCTCTTTAGTTCTTCACTTTCTGCTGTATGGGTGGTGTCATCAGCATATCTGAGGTTATTGATGTTTTGCCTGGCGCTCTTGATACCAGCTTGTACTTCATCCAGCCTGGCATTTTGCATGATGTACTCTGCATATAAGTTAAATAAGTAGAGTGACAATATACAGCCTTGACACACCCCTTTTCCTGTTTGGAACCAGTCTGTTGTTCCATGTTCAGTTCTAACTGTTGCTTCTTGACCTGCATAAGATTTCTCAGGAGGCAGGTCAGGTGGTCTGGTATTCCTGTCTCTTGAAGTTTTTTCCACAGTTTGTTGTGATCCACACAGTCAAAGGCTTTGGGCTCAGTGGTAAATAATCTGCCTGCCAGTTCTGGAGACACAGGAGATGTGTGGTTGATACCTGGGTTGGGAAGATTTCCTGGGCTAGGAAATGGCAACCCACTCCAGTATTCTTGCCTGGAAAATTCCATGGACAGAGGAGCCTGGCAAACTGTAGTCCATGGGGATGCAAAGAGTAAGACACAACTGAACAGGCACGCATAGGTTAGCATGTAAAGAACACAAGGTTTATTTAATGTACATAATTTAGATGGAGTTAAATTTCACTCTTTTGTTCCATTGAGGTGTAAACCAAACCTTAAAAATGCAAATAAGACTAATGTGGAAAAGTTCAAAGTGGTAAATCATGCCTGTCATAACCAGTATACAAGTGAAATCTTTGGCTTTTTATATTTTGAAGTATACCTGATTTCCACTCTAGGAATACTTTGGATTTAAAGGCAGTTTAGAAAACCATAGTATTAGAAACTCATCTCAGCAACTTTCCTATCTCTAATCAGCAACTTCTAATTTAGTGTGAAATAGGAAATCATTTTGTTAATTACTTGAAAATTAACATAATCAATCTAGGGAAAAAGTTGTACTTTTTTGCCAGTGTATTTAAAGTGTGGATCATTTGTACATTTTTGCGTGTCTTTTTATAATTATAATTACATTTATAAACATTCTGTCAGAGCTAGGACTTTTTGCTGATCACAATCTTTTAAAAAGAATGAGAATACTGGATAGCAATGGGAGAGTTTAATAACCTCATTGTTTTATTACCTTATAAATAAATAAAATGACTCAATTGCTCTGGATTAAGACTGCTGCATAAATATGAGTATATATAATTAAGAGTAACAGTTGATACATAATACTTTCTGTGTGTACAGAGATAATATGATTCTTAAGGATAAGATTGTGACTTTGCCTCATCACCTAAGAATCTTCCTACATATTTTAAGTCTCAGGAGAATTAAAAAAAAAATTCACAAGTCATCCTGACCAATGAGGCAAATCCTAACTAGTGTTAAGTTGTTAACTGAGTCCCTTGAGTGATATATTTTTAATGTCTCTTATATAAACAGTCAACAGAGTAAAACAATTGCCTATTCATTCACAATTAACATGTTTGTAGGCAATGTTTATAAGTGCTGAATAAGAAAATGAAAGGATAAGATTGTGACTTTGCCTCATCACCAAGAATCTTCCTACATATTTTAAGTCTCAGGAGAATTAAAAAAAAAATTCACAAGTCATCCTGACCAATGAGGCAAATCCTAACTAGTGTTAAGTTGTTAACTGAGTCCCTTGAGTGATATATTTTTAATGTCTCTTATATAAACAGTCAACAGAGTAAAACAATTGCCTATTCATTCACAATTAACATGTTTGTAGGCAATGTTTATAAGTGCTGAATAAGAAAATGAAAAGCGTATATTAGTTAAGCTTGAATCCCAGTGTGGGAGGCATAGCACTTTGCTGTGGTATTAGAATCTTCCTCTAAAAATCTCTGATGGCCTCCAGTCTGCATGCACATTAATACCTAGAAAAACTTGATCTGTGTAAAGGTAGGACTCAACACAGAGTATAAGTACCCAGGAGCTATAGATATTACACTTATACTAGCTTGAGGTATTGACTGAACACAATTTGAGTTTCTTTTCAAACGTGAAAAATCTCTGGGTTGGAAAGATCCCTGGAGCAGGAAATGGCAACCCACTCCAATATTCTTGCCAGTAAAATTCCATGGACAGAGGAGCCTGGTGGACTACGGTCCATAGGATTGCAGAGTCAAACACAGCTGAAATGACTTAGCATGCACACTGAAAACAAAACTCTTCAAGTATGTTAAAGAATAGCAGATCTGAATGATCGCTGACCTTTAAGCTACATGGTGGTAATTTTTACTCTCAATTTAAGAGATATTTTTTATCAATGTATCTTCTTCCTTTTTAAATTATGAAATGCTTCAAACATACAAAAATATGTGAGTAGCATGATGAACACACTTGAAACTTCTGCTTAACTAAAGTACAAAATACACTCTCCAGTAGTGTTTTCTTTCTTTCCCACCATCCAGAAGTAGTAACTATCCTGTGCTTATCACTCTTATGCATGTCTTTACACCTCCCTAAAAATATATATTCCTTAAGAAATCATGACTTCATTTTATATTATAAAACACTATCATATGAGATGAATTCCTCAAATTGCTTTTTTACTCAGCATTATGTTCTTTTTAACATTTATCTACTCTGATACCTTCACTTCTAGATCGTTTATTCACATCACTAAATATTATTAGATATATGAATATTCTGCAATATATCCATTTTTTGTTTGGGGAACACTTAGCTATATTGTTTTGTTTTGCTGTTACAAGCAGTGCTACATTGATTACTGTGATATATTTCTCCCTATGGATGTGTTTAAGACTTTGTATAAAGCTATGCTCCTCAAAATGTAGTGTGGACCAGTATCAGTGAATTATCTCTGGTGAGGGAGTACAAGCGCTGAAAATAATCAAGTGAAAACTTTTACAGCAATTTGACATTACTGCAACATCATATGATTTTGCATTTTTGCAAAATATTGTTCTGCAGTGGATTACACATTGTAAAAGTCATTTTAAATCATAGATAGCTGAAGAAGTATTATTCTAGTCTACATACCTTGGGATAGAATTGTGTTTCCAGGAAGTGATTAATACTTAATCTTTCAAATATTGCCAGTTGTGCTTCAGAATAGTTATGCTGATTTAGATTCACACTAGAAACATGGAAAACTTTCTGTTCCCCTGCACTCTAAATATTCTGCTTTTTTTTAATGCTTTTTTTTGGGAAAACTCTCTTTTGGTGTAGAGATTATGCAGTTCCTACTTCTCTTCCTCTCTATCATAGAATTTAAATGCTATATTTCTGTTGTTTCAGTGATGGACTTTCAAATGTTTAATATGTGTACTTATCTACAATGATTCTCTCCCCTCCTCCATGTTATTTTTATCTAGTATATTTTTTCATCTCAATTTTTTTTACCATTAAAATCAATAGTTATTGTTTTATGCCATCAGTGATTGTCTGGATCACCTTAAATTTTAACCATCCCCACGCAGTACCTTCTGAGCTTCATGTCTTTTCTCTGAAATAATTTTATTCTTAGTAACTGAGAAATTTTAGTGCTTTAACACTTTTTTCATTCACTGAAAAAAATGAAAATTCGATAGCAAATTATTAGTACTGTTTTGACTTAAGCGTATTTTTCCCTTGAGTAAAATTCTACTTGACAGAATTTTCTCTTAGTACATAGAATTGGTCCAATGTCTCCTGATTCTTAATGATGCTGTTGGGATGTTTACGGTCACTCTAATTATAGTCCTTTGGAGAAAAATCTGCCTTTCTTTCAGGTTGCTTTTGAAATAGTTGTTCTCTTCAGTGTTCTGTAGTTTCACCATGATATTTCATATCTAACTATGTATTCCTCTGTATTTACTTCATTAAGATTTAGTAACTTCCTTCAATCTGAAGGTCCATGTTTTTTAATTGTACAAAACATGTTTTTTTTTCTTTTACCTTTTTTCATTATATAGAATTTTTTTATCAGAAGCCCAATTAGATTCTCACTCACTCTTTCAGATCCCTTAAGCACTCTGTCATATTTTTCATGTTGTGCTTCTGTGATAAATTCTGCATACTTCTTTTAAAACATAATATTTATTTATTAGCTATCCCTTTAGCTAGTATCTGGTAAACCTGTTATTTAAGCCTGCAATTTAATTTTAAAATTTAATTTATCAATATTCTTTATTTCTGTGTTATTTTTTCTTCCAGTTTTCATGAGATAATTTACATAAAATACTGTATAAGTGTAAGATGGTTAGCATAATAATTTGACTTACATACACCATGAAATGAGTACCGCAATAAGTTTAGTAAACATCCATCATGTCATTCAGATACATTCAGCTTTCATTCTGGATTTTAGCTTAACTTTTCACTCTTGATTCCTGGTTATTCCCCTTCCTCTCTTGGAAGCTTAGTTCTGAGTCTAAAATGAAGGTTTGCTACATTTAATCCAACATTCCTAGATATTTTGTACCCAGAATTTTTTGAATTATCTAATATGCCATAATGCCAAAAATGAAAGTGAAATTCTGTCCTTTCCAGGAGTTTGCCCAAGTTCATGTCCATTGAATTGGTACATGTAACTCAATGAAGCTATGAGCCATGCTGTGTAGAGCTACCCAAGGAGGACGGGTCATAGTGGAAAGTTCTGACAGAACACGATCCACTGGAAGAGGGAATGGCAAACCACTCCAGTATACTAGCCATGAGAACCCCATGAACTGTAAAAAAGGTTTAGCTTACACTATGCTTAAATGTGCAAAGACAATACAACTCTTTTTTTCTCCCATTACTATCTTTAGCTTAACCTCAAGCATACCACAGCTTTAGAATATTATTTTGATACCTGATCCATTCAACTCTTTTTCTTTTCAACTCTGCAGTTTCAGTTAGTCCCTTTAAATAATGTTTGTTGTTGTTGCCATTGTTGTTTAGTTACTAAGTCATTTCCAACTCTTTTCCGACACCATGGACGGTCATCTCCAAGCTCCTCTGTCTGTGGGATTTCCCAGCAAGAAGACAAGAGTAGGCTGCCATTTCCTTCTCCAGGGAATCCTTCCGACCCAGAGATCTAACCCTCGTCTCCTGCATTGCAGGTGGCTCCTTTACAGCTAAGCCACCTTAAGGGAAAGCCCTTAAATAATGTTTATTGTCAGAGAAAACATTCTTAAAAAAAGAGTTCCTGAAAACACATGGAGGGGCGCTGTTCAAGAGCTTTTTCCCTTTAAGACCACCTTTAATCTTTAGAGTATACTTTGGCCAAGGCAAGGGAAGGGAAATGTCTAGAGCCCAACAAATTTCTCAATAGCCCAACTTTCTCACCAGCTTATTTATTTACATTTTGCAGCCATAGAAAGCTTAAAGGACTTCTCTGGTGTCTCAGACGGTGTCTGTCTACAATGCAGCAGACCTGGATTCCATCCCTGGGTCGGAAAGATTCCCTGGAGAAGGAAATGTCAACCCACTCCAGTACGCTTGCCTGGAAAATCCCATGGATGGAGGAGCTGAGTGCAGGCTACTGTCCATGGGGTCACAAAGAGTTGGGCACAACTGAGCGACTTCACTTTCACTTTTCACTACACATTTATCATCTCTGAAGCCTAAGGCCCAGAACACTCTATAGCAGTTATCCCAAAGGAGCACTTAAGTAATGTATTTATCAGATTAGGAGTAAGAGTTAATCCAGTAGTTTCTCTGCCATGCATTTCTCAACATGCACTTCTGAGCGGTATTCTTCCATGCACAACAGGAACAGGATGGGCAAGAATGAAACTCAAGTATGTTGAACAGGCTAGTCTGTTACATCCCACAGAAACTTCAAGGAATCACTCCCACCAACCTACCCAAGATCAAATAACAGGCCATCTTCAACTTCATATTATTTGCTGCTGCTGCTGCTAAGTCACTTCAGTCATGTCCGACTCTGTGCGACCCCAGAGACGGCAGCCCACCAGGCTCCCCTGTCCCTGGGATTCTCCAGGCAAGAACACTGGAGTGGGTTGCCATTTCCTTCTCCAATGCATGAAAGTGAAAAGTAAAAGTGAAGTCGCTCAGTAGTGTCTGACTCTCTGCGATCCCATGGACTACAGCCTACCAGGCTCCTCCATCCATGGGATTTTTCGAGGCAAGAGTACTGGAGTAGGGTGCCATTGCCTTCTCCCCCATATTATTTGAACAAATGGTTATTAGCACACACTTCTCCAACAGATTTATTTCTTTAAAGGAATGGATTTTAAAGATAAAAAACTTGAGGCATAGAGGTATGGAATAGAAAATAAATACAGATGTAAGCTGTTTTGCTAATTGCTTTATAACCAGAAACTAGTACAGAGAATGCCCTGTACAAAACACAGTACAGGTTCAAAGGTGGAGGTGTTGCAAGGCTGAAGGCTTCAGTCTCTGGTATTTGGAATTTAGGCTGCAGTCCTTGTTTGTGGATGGATCACTGGGAGTGTGGCACAGTCCATACTTTTAACCAGATTTGAGCAGGAGGATGGCCGCTTGGCCCAAGTAGAAGCAGATGAAGTGTTTGGTGTCCCGTGTCGCATAACTACCGGCGTTCCTCCCCATGGTGCAGCGCCAGGTGGGGTTGCACTTCTTGTCGCTCTCCTTCTTGATACGGGCCGCAGTGCCCTTCTCTGTATTATATTTCTCCAGTGCCTGAGCAGCACACTGCACCGAGTCCTGCTGCATCTTCTCTGACATATCTGAGTTCTCGATCTCAGCCTTTGGGTCACACATGATTACCAAGGAGTAGGGGCTGGCCGACTGCCACGGTCTCCTGGGCGAGGGGCTGGCAAGGCTCACACCTGCGTAGAGAGGCGGTCACAACCGAAGCCTTGGCGCATCTTATTGTCCAGGAAAACATTCTTAATATCTGCCTCTTAGCTCATTATTATTGTCTCACATCCACCTGAGAATGGTGTCAAAGTGTCAGAGAGCAGAGTATATCTTACAGAACCTTGTAGCAGAGAGCAACAGTCAAAGCCTGGAGGTGTGATGCCATCTCATGTCACAGGCTAGGTCTCCTGTTCGCTCGATTACAGATTACCCTGCTGACCTCTGAGATGATGGGCCAGGCCTGTGTAGCTTAATCTTCTCTCCAGTGCCATCACAGTGAGCCTTGGGGTAGGCTCCTTGGTTCTCCAGTTTGCATGCATGCCAGGTGGGACTGAAGATGACCTGAAAAGTGAAAACCTCAGGGTCATTAATTTTACTATCTCACTCTGTACGCCTCACTGATAAAAACTAGTATGGTTTCATTTCATGATCTCTACAGGGAGGAGGATCTGAAGTCCTCTGATGCTTCAGTTGTCTGACACATCTTCCCATTTTGGCCATTTCTATGCTTTTAGTGAACCTGGATTTCAAATCTGTTGTCTCACATAACAGTCTTAATTTTTGCATGTCTTTTAATACCTTCTGTGACAAATCCTAATTCTTTTTTTTTTAATCTATTTATTTTGGGCTGGGCTGGGCCTCCGTTGGTGTGTGGGCTCTTCTCTAGTTGTGGTGAACTGGGGGCTGCTCTCTAGCTGTGGTGCCCGAGCTTCTCATTGTGGCACCTTCTCTTGCTGTGGAACACAGGCTTTAGAATGCACAGGATTTAGTAGTTATGACACATGGACTCAGTAGTTACGGCTTCCAGGGTCTAGAGTACAGGCTCAATAGTTGTGGCACATAAACTTGTTGTCTCACAGCATGTAGGATCTTCCCAGACCAAGAACCATGTCTCCTGCATTAGCAGGTGATTCTTTACCACTGAACCACCGGGGAAGCCCCGGCAAATCCTAATTCTTACCACATTTCTCACTCCTTACCTTGTGGCGAGCACAGTGGAGGTCTCATACTCAGAAAAGCAAAAGAGAAACCACATCAATAATTTTCAGAATATTAGCCCAATTATTATATTAATACCTTATCAGTGACAAGACAAATGAAAATAAAAATTGCCAAATCACTGGTCTTTGTTTGCATGATATTATCAGCAAACTGGGACTAGGAAATTGAAAGATATTTTCATAAATTGTGGGTCACATGTAAGTTAATAAAATTAGGAGTCTGTTGTTTCCAGAAATACACATATAAAAACAATTCTGTAACTACTTTTATTTTTGGCTCAAGGGCAATTTTAGTGACTTCAGCTGATCCCCCAGCATCCTAGGCTTTGGGAGAACAGAACTCCACAGAGGTAGTGCTTCTTGAAAAGGATGCAGATAGACAGATCTAAGTGGGAAAAAGACCTCATTTAGCTGTCCCTAAAGGACCTGTGTGTATTAACTGATACATACGATAAAAACATAAATGTCCTCCTAGGCAATCAATTGAGGCTTCCTTGCCTGGGCACTATAACCTCTCAAGTTAATTGTTACCATGTACTTTTCCAGTAGTTAAGAACAATGCTCCTCTATGCTATTAGACTTTTTGCAGCCCCATGGATTGTAGCCTTCCAGGCCCCTCTGTCCATGGATTTCTCCTGGCAAAGATACTGGAGCGGCTTGTCGTTTCCTTCTCCAGGGGATCTTCCTGAACCAAGGATCGAAACCGGCTCTCTTGCACTGCAGTCAGACTTTACCGTTTCAGCCACCAGGGAAGCCCATGCACTCTCTTGACTCTGTTTCCAACTTTCAGATGATATGCTCCTGTTTTCCTTTCAAGTTCATTCGGATGTTCAGTTTAACCTGTCTTTCTTCTGTGAAATTCTGGTGAAAGAAAGAGGCACATAGTGAATGTAATCATCCCCAACCCTCCCCCTCTTTTCCCCAGTCCCC
>SJYC01011274.1:0-23439 GCA_006408675.1 Madoqua kirkii | reverse complement strand
TTGTCATATTTTATCCTTTTGGAATCTATTTTAACTCTTTCTACCTGAAGGGTTTTAGCTCTCACTTGAGAGACTCCTGTTGCAAGTTTCTTCTGAGCCATATAATTTCTAATCAAATTATTGAATCTTGTTCACCCATTTGGAAGTAGAGAATTAAAAAAACTGAAATTGCATTTATTTCCAAAGTATTGTAATAGATTCTTCCATGGGTTTCCAGCTGCACT
Organism: Madoqua kirkii; assembly: GCA_006408675.1. Lineage (NCBI taxonomy): Eukaryota > Metazoa > Chordata > Mammalia > Artiodactyla > Bovidae > Madoqua > Madoqua kirkii. The sequence goes on along the minus strand of SJYC01011274.1, from coordinate 23,215 downwards.
GTCACCTCCGTCCCCTCGTCTGCAACAACCTCCACATCCTGGTGGACACTTTCAATTCTAGTTCCTTTCCTATTCAGATCCAGGAGCATTTAATTTTTCCATGTAGATGTGTATAAGAGACAGGGTCAGAAAATGATCATCTGCTCAAACTTACATTGATATGATAATAGTGAGGTGGAACATTTTTCATACTTAGAAGTCATTTGTATTGCTTCTATTAATTGTTCATATCATCTAGTACATCTGTCTCTTGGATGAACTGAATGGAATTTAGAATTTAAAACACTGAGCTGAAAAAATAATTTAAAAATGATAACAGTAAATGCCACCTTGTAATTAAGTGAATACTTAAAAATTAATCAAGTTTTAATTTGCTCTCAGTTAATTCAATGAGGATTTTAATTAACACAACAATTTTTAACTTAGTTTGGTCTTTTTTTTTTAAGCTTGGCTTTTACTTTTGAAATCCTAAACTGCATTTCTCACTGAAGATTTGTACATTGTCACAGCTTTCTTTCACTTCATGCCTTTTGTTCCAGACTACATCGCCCATGCCAAATATTCAAGCCTATTACCTCAGAGCAGCTAAAAAAAATCTGAAAAAAAAAGCCTCAAGAGTGAGAGAAAAAAAAATCTTTAGAATTTAAAGGTAGTGAGAAGGACGAAGGACTTATTTATATGGAAAGGGGCCCTCTACTGTGTAGTCAGCCACTGCTAATAAAATCTTTCCAGAACAGAATATTAATCTATTTAGCACAACTGAAATAAAGAAAACTACCATGCATCACTTCGCTAAAAAGGCATTTACTGTGCCCACCTAATATGTTAACAGAGCAATACAAAAAGTTTCGGTAAATTGTAGTAGATTTTGAGTAATTATCCTAAATCCTAGGTGTGTGTAAGCTCTAAGTGGAACCCTAGATTTCTGTGGAATTTTTCTCACTGACTTTGTTAAGGGTCTTTTTTAATAATGAGGAAAGCAAATTATCCAGGTAAGAGGAATGGTGCAAGCTTACAAGGGAAAAGGTCAAAGCTGAAAACTGAAACTTGAAACAACCATAATGTCCTTTCAGTTAAAATATTATCCACTAGAGAAATGATGTGGAATTCAAATAAAAGCAGGATTTTAGTGCTCACATCTGTCACCTTCTAGGCACCTAGAAATCACAACAGAGAAATTCTTTCAAAAGAGTGAGGGTTTTGCATTTTCCTAGGGATCTGAAGAATAAAAATGCATTCTGTATTCCTTTCCCAAAGATTTCTAGTTGTTACTTTCTTGGCATCTGTTTACTGCTGACCACTGGACCACTATAAATTTGCTGCTGCTACTGCTAAATTACTTCAGTCGTGTCCGACTCTGTGTGACCTCATAGATGGCAGCCCACCAGGCTCCCCCATCCCTGGGATTCTCCAGGCAAGAACACTGGAATGGGTTGCCGTTTCCTTCTCCAGTGCAGGAAAGTGAAAAGTGAAAGGGAAGTCTCTCAGTTGTGTCCGACTTAGTGACCCCATGGACTGCAGCTTACCAGGCTCCTCCATCCATGAGATTTTTCCAGGCAAGAGTACTGGAGTGGGGTGCCATTGCCTTCTCCAATTATAAGTTTGATAGCTGCTAAAACAAGAATCCTAATCAGATTTAACAAACCCTCTCTGAAATGATTTATCTTGTCATAGCTATAGAGCAGACTAAATTGAAAAGCAAAATTAATCTGCTTCTATAAAGGTGAACTCTAGCCTATCATGTAGTCTGCGACAGTAATTAATGCTGCTTTAGCTTTCTTTCTGTGCTCAGCCCAAGAAACTAGTAATAATTTAGGCATGTGAATGTGTCGAGTTTCATTCATTTCACCACAAAGGATGAGGAGAGATTGGCATGTTTACACACTTTCAACTTCTCCCAAGAAAATGAAGCTTCTTGTAGGCATTTCCCCTTTGCAATTCTCATTTCAGTTTCATGTAAAACTAGATATGTTTCTATTTCCTCAAAGGAAAGAAAGAATTAATCAAGAACCTCTATGGTAGCTTATAAAAACATTGATAATAAATTGATGATATTTTAGGACTAACGCGAAAAAAATACTACATATTTGAGGTTGTTTTCCCCTAAGTACTACTATTTTTTAAGATAGATAGGTAAAAACAATATTTTTAGCTGTTCATCAGCATTCAGTTATGATATACTGATCCTGAAATCCAGCTCTTCGTATAAAAAATTAGGGAGAGGGACTCTTCCTGCTTGACAGGTCAAGTTGATGTGATTTTCCTTTTTGCTGAAGCAACAATATCTTAAGTAACAGCTTGAAAAAAAAAGAGGATGGTATGAAGAATTTAGAGAGAGTAAAATGAAAAATTCATTAAGAATTGAGATGAGGCAAAGGTGAAGAAGAGGAATGCTTCCAGAGTAACTGCCCTGCTTCTGTTTCAGACACCGGACAGCTAAAGGCACCTTTTGTAAGAATAGGAAGTACGGTAAGAGGAAGAAATCAGACAAGAAAACAAATAGTTCAGCTTTGGCTATATTGTTTACAAAGTGTGTGTGAAAGAGGCAGTCTGTTATGCAGGTGGGTGTCTGAGAGAGGTCAGAGTGACAAAATAGCTTTGGAAAACCTCATCACCTAAAAGGTCGTGAATCCATAGGATTGAGTGGGGACGGTACAGCAGAATAGCCAAGGTTTATAAGTGACTGCTTATTATCTCAATAAAAAATATATTTTTTAAAAATTTTGGGGCCAATGAACAATTCATTTTCGAACCCAAAAGTGGGTTTTATAGAATGTCCATATTTTGTTCTTATTATCTTTCTTGTTCACCAAACATGAACAACATAAATTTATTAAATTCTTAAAGAGAGAAGGAGGCCAACAGGCATAACTTGGGAAAATATGTGCCTTCTTCCGGAATCAAATTTGAAAGAAAATGTCTAGTGTAAAACACAACTTTCTCTAGCTAAGTATGTAAATTCTCACTTATGAATGTGTTTGCCATTCCTCTATTTTCATGTCAATGAAAGAAGAATCAAAAACTCATTGAGATTTTATTTTAAGGTGTATATATTTAACTGTTAGTATTATCCTACTATCTATGAGAAGTATAAGCAGCACTTCATGTTTGTTTTATATATTTTTTAAACAGTACTAAAATTATTAAGGAAAGATAAGTTAGTTTATCAATCCTGGCACTAAATTTTTTAATTATAGCTGAAGAAGAGACTAAAGCATGGTTTAATCATACAACACATAAAGAATAGGAAAAAAAGTAATCTGGAATAGAGATATTTTCTGAAAGCTCATAGTTTGTTTCTTAAATGGAAGTGTGTGGAAAAATATCTAGAACCTCTATAAATTCTGTTATTTTTCTTGAGGAGAGTAAAAATAATATTCCACAACCACTTCTGACATCTTTCATTAAATATTTAAAATATATATAATAGAAAGACATTCTTGGCCAGATGAATAATAAAAGTCTGATACTTATATGGAAACAAAAGTCAGTCTTCCAGAAACACAACAAATCTGAGAACAAAATAAAAATTTGGGTGCATTGTCAGGGCTTCCATAGAGTATAGATCTTTTTGAAAACAATAAAGAGTAAAATAACCATGTTCTATTTTATTGTCATATTTTATCCTTTTGGAATCTATTTTAACTCTTTCTACCTGAAGGGTTTTAGCTCTCACTTGAGAGACTCCTGTTGCAAGTTTCTTCTGAGCCATATAATTTCTAATCAAATTATTGAATCTTGTTCACCCATTTGGAAGTAGAGAATTAAAAAAACTGAAATTGCATTTATTTCCAAAGTATTGTAATAGATTCTTCCATGGGTTTCCAGCTGCACTGTCACCTCCGTCCCCTCGTCTGCAACAACCTCCACATCCTGGTGGACACTTTCAATTCTAGTTCCTTTCCTATTCAGATCCAGGAGCATTTAATTTTTCCATGTAGATGTGTATAAGAGACAGGGTCAGAAAATGATCATCTGCTCAAACTTACATTGATATGATAATAGTGAGGTGGAACATTTTTCATACTTAGAAGTCATTTGTATTGCTTCTATTAATTGTTCATATCATCTAGTACATCTGTCTCTTGGATGAACTGAATGGAATTTAGAATTTAAAACACTGAGCTGAAAAAATAATTTAAAAATGATAACAGTAAATGCCACCTTGTAATTAAGTGAATACTTAAAAATTAATCAAGTTTTAATTTGCTCTCAGTTAATTCATGAGGATTTTAATTAACACAACAATTTTTAACTTAGTTTGGTCTTTTTTTTTTAAGCTTGGCTTTTACTTTTGAAATCCTAAACTGCATTTCTCACTGAAGATTTGTACATTGTCACAGCTTTCTTTCACTTCATGCCTTTTGTTCCAGACTACATCGCCCATGCCAAATATTCAAGCCTATTACCTCAGAGCAGCTAAAAAAAATCTGAAAAAAAAAGCCTCAAGAGTGAGAGAAAAAAAAATCTTTAGAATTTAAAGGTAGTGAGAAGGACGAAGGACTTATTTATATGGAAAGGGGCCCTCTACTGTGTAGTCAGCCACTGCTAATAAAATCTTTCCAGAACAGAATATTAATCTATTTAGCACAACTGAAATAAAGAAAACTACCATGCATCACTTCGCTAAAAAGGCATTTACTGTGCCCACCTAATATGTTAACAGAGCAATACAAAAAGTTTCGGTAAATTGTAGTAGATTTTGAGTAATTATCCTAAATCCTAGGTGTGTGTAAGCTCTAAGTGGAACCCTAGATTTCTGTGGAATTTTTCTCACTGACTTTGTTAAGGGTCTTTTTTAATAATGAGGAAAGCAAATTATCCAGGTAAGAGGAATGGTGCAAGCTTACAAGGGAAAAGGTCAAAGCTGAAAACTGAAACTTGAAACAACCATAATGTCCTTTCAGTTAAAATATTATCCACTAGAGAAATGATGTGGAATTCAAATAAAAGCAGGATTTTAGTGCTCACATCTGTCACCTTCTAGGCACCTAGAAATCACAACAGAGAAATTCTTTCAAAAGAGTGAGGGTTTTGCATTTTCCTAGGGATCTGAAGAATAAAAATGCATTCTGTATTCCTTTCCCAAAGATTTCTAGTTGTTACTTTCTTGGCATCTGTTTACTGCTGACCACTGGGCCACTATAAATTTGCTGCTGCTACTGCTAAATTACTTCAGTCGTGTCCGACTCTGTGTGACCTCATAGATGGCAGCCCACCAGGCTCCCCCATCCCTGGGATTCTCCAGGCAAGAACACTGGAATGGGTTGCCGTTTCCTTCTCCAGTGCAGGAAAGTGAAAAGTGAAAGGGAAGTCTCTCAGTTGTGTCCGACTTAGTGACCCCATGGACTGCAGCTTACCAGGCTCCTCCATCCATGAGATTTTTCCAGGCAAGAGTACTGGAGTGGGGTGCCATTGCCTTCTCAAATTATAAGTTTGATAGCTGCTAAAACAAGAATCCTAATCAGATTTAACAAACCCTCTCTGAAATGATTTATCTTGTCATAGCTATAGAGCAGACTAAATTGAAAAGCAAAATTAATCTGCTTCTATAAAGGTGAACTCTAGCCTATCATGTAGTCTGCGACAGTAATTAATGCTGCTTTAGCTTTCTTTCTGTGCTCAGCCCAAGAAACTAGTAATAATTTAGGCATGTGAATGTGTCGAGTTTCATTCATTTCAACCACAAAGGATGAGGAGAGATTGGCATGTTTACACACTTTCAACTTCTCCCAAGAAAATGAAGCTTCTTGTAGGCATTTCCCCTTTGCAATTCTCATTTCAGTTTCATGTAAAACTAGATATGTTTCTATTTCCTCAAAGGAAAGAAAGAATTAATCAAGAACCTCTATGGTAGCTTATAAAAACATTGATAATAAATTGATGATATTTTAGGACTAACGCGAAAAAAATACTACATATTTGAGGTTGTTTTCCCCTAAGTACTACTATTTTTTAAGATAGATAGGTAAAAACAATATTTTTAGCTGTTCATCAGCACTCAGTTATGATATACTGATCCTGAAATCCAGCTCTTCGTATAAAAAATTAGGGAGAGGGACTCTTCCTGCTTGACAGGTCAAGTTGATATGATTTTCCTTTTTGCTGAAGCAACAATATCTTAAGTAACAGCTTGAAAAAAAAGAGGATGGTATGAAGAATTTAGAGAAAGTAAAATAAAAAATTCATTAAGAATTGAGATGAGGCAAAGGTGAAGAAGAGGAATGCTTCCAGAGTAACTGCCCTGCTTCTGTTTCAGACACCGGACAGCTAAAGGCACCTTTTGTAAGAATAGGAAGTACGGTAAGAGGAAGAAATCAGACAAGAAAACAAATAGTTCAGCTTTGGCTATATTGTTTACAAAATGTATGTGAAAGAGGCAGTCTGTTATGCAGGTGGGTGTCTGAGAGAGGTCAGAGTGACAAAATAGCTTTGGAAAACCTCATCACCTAAAAGGTCGTGAATCCATAGGATTGAGTGGGGACGGTACAGCAGAATAGCCAAGGTTTATAAGTGACTGCTTATTATCTCAATAAAAAATATATTTTTTAAAAATTTTGGGGCCAATGAACAATTCATTTTCGAACCCAAAAGTGGGTTTTATAGAATGTCCATATTTTGTTCTTATTATCTTTCTTGTTCACCAAACATGAACAACATAAATTTATTAAATTCTTAAAGAGAGAAGGAGGCCAACAGGCATAACTTGGGAAAATATGTGCCTTCTTCCGGAATCAAATTTGAAAGAAAATGTCTAGTGTAAAACACAACTTTCTCTAGCTAAGTATGTAAATTCTCACTTATGAATGTGTTTGCCATTCCTCTATTTTCATGTCAATGAAAGAAGAATCAAAAACTCATTGAGATTTTATTTTAAGGTGTATATATTTAACTGTTAAAAAGAGAGAAGGAGGCCAACAGGCATAACTTGGGAAAATATGTGCCTTCTTCCGGAATCAAATTTGAAAGAAAATGTCTAGTGTAAAACACAACTTTCTCTAGCTAAGTATGTAAATTCTCACTTATGAATGTGTTTGCCATTCCTCTATTTTCATGTCAATGAAAGAAGAATCAAAAACTCATTGAGATTTTATTTTAAGGTGTATATATTTAACTGTTAGTATTATCCTACTATCTATGAGAAGTATAAGCAGCACTGCATGTTTGTTTTATATATTTTTTAAACAGTACTAAAATTATTAAGGAAAGATAAGTTAGTTTATCAATCCTGTCACTAAATTTTTTAATTATAGCTGAAGACTAGACTAAAGGCAATTAGCTATGACTGAGTGCATCCTTTATTGTACAGATAATTACATGAATTACTAACCTTCAAAGAAGATAAGTTAGAATAAACTTTGTCACTGATGGGCCAAATAAAAAGTTAAGAGATTAATTGAGTGGTTTGTTAGAGAATGTGACATTTAAGTATAAATTGAAAAATGAATGGCAAGATCATTAAAGGTCACTTGTGCCCTTACTTAGATGTTTAGCCTGAAAAATGTTAAAAACATTTTTAAAAAGTATTTTTAATTGGGAAGTCAGAAAGAGGAAATGTATTCAAATGAGTGTTGATGAAAGAAATTAGAGGTGAATGCCAAGAACCCAGGAGGGTGGACACACAGGCTCATCTTAAATGAAAGGCTCTCTGGTCCACTGATATCGTTGTCTTTATATATGTACACACTACTGGCAACCAGTAGGTCACAAATTTTTACTTGATCTTACTGAAAACACATACTCTTCTTCAACCAGCTGGTGGAGCAGAACTCCAACTAAGTAATATTCTCTCAAGCATTTTGATATGAATAATATGAGTTACATTTTCTTTCTCTTTTTTTTCTTTTGGATATGTTTTCATTCAATCAGAGCAAAAAGGGACTTTGAAAACCATCTAGTTCATAGACAATAAATAGCATACATAGTATCATTTCCTTTTTTTTGTCCTCTCATGGGAGAGGTCACTTCTTCCTCTAACATTCTTTCCCATGAAACAGAATCCAGTTCATAGTTTTCAGCACAGAACTTAAGGGCAGCCACTTCCAATCAATTGGTACTCCAGGTAAAAACCACCTGCTGTACCTGATCTAGTCCAAATTTCCATTTCACAGTTTAAGAAACAGAGATCCAGAACTCATTTGCAACTGGGTTGGAGAGTCGGTCTATAATTTTGAAAGCAAACTTCTTTAAATAAGAAGTAAAACTTTAATCAACTTTGCTCAGATTCCTGAGTGAAACTATATAAGTAGAATTGTTTGATACAGAGTTAGCAATTTGAAAGACTCCTTCTATCATTTTACTGTACACAGTAAAGCATTTAGGAGATTGTGACTGAAGCTGAGTCTTCTCATGTGGCAAAATAAAATTTTCCTAAATACTGGGCAAAATGCTGCTTGTCTTGCAAATCAAAACAACAGTAAATTTAGTAGAGGCAAAAATGTTCCACCCTCAAATTACCTGGTGTGTCCATGAAATAATATCCAAGTAGGGTACCATGGTTTATAAAGTGCTCTGAAGGAAAATGCCCCATCCCCACCAAGGGTAATCACATTCCTATATCATTTTGGTCTCATTTAACTTTGAGAGACTTGTAGTTTTCTTTCTCTGAGGCTTATGATGGAAAATAAGGCAATCATGAGAATTTAAGAATAACACAGCGTAGAACCATTGCCCTCAAGCCCTTAACAGTTGATATTCTGCAGAGAGCAGTCCTGGATGCATTTAACATCTCTACATGTGATTGATTATGAGTTGGAGAGAGTAGTCATTAAATCTGCCAAGTACATCACATCATCAGGATGGGTGAGCACCTTGAAAGACAGGATTAGAATTAAAAATGACCTTGACAGTTTGAAAAATGATTATAAGCAAATGAAATTGAGTTCCCTAAAATCAACAGTGCAGCAACATACTTACAACACCCCAGACTGCATAAATCAAGTTTGAAGTGGATAGTTGAGTAGATGGTGGTTGTTACCTAGAGAGCTATAAACTGGGCTTTCGTCAACTTTGTTCTGCTGACCAAAAAGCACAATGTAGGATCAAATATTCGATGAAGTATAGTATATGGTTTTATTCATGATGACATCCACTCCAGTACTCTTGCCTGGAAAATCTCATGGATGGAGGAGCCTGGTAGGTAGCAGTCCATGGAGTCGCAAAGAGATAGGATCAAATATTCGATGAAGTATAGTATATGGTTTTATTCATGATGACATTCCACTCCAGTACTCTTGCCTGGAAAATCTCATGGGCGCAGGAGCCTGGTGGGCTGCAGTCCACGGGGTTGCTAAGAGTCAGACACGACTGAGAGACTTCACTTTCACTTTTCACTTTCCTGCATTGGAGAAGGAAATGGCAGCCCACTCCAGTGTTCTTGCCTGGAGAATCCCAGGGACGGGGGAGCCTGCCGTCTATGGGGTCACACAGAGTCAGACATGACTGAAGTGACTTAGCAGCAGCAGCAGCAATGCAGAATAATCATTAAGCAGAGAGTGAAGAAGAACTAAAGAACCTCTTGATGAAAATGAAAGAAGAGAGTGAAAAAGCTGGCTTAAAACTCAGCATTCAAAAAATGAAAATCATGGCATCTGGTCCCATCACTTCATGGCAACTAAATAGGGGAAAAGTGGAAACAATGACAGATTTTATCTTCTTGGGCTCAAAAATCACTGTGGACAGTGACTGTAGCCATGAAATTAAAAGACGCTTGGTCCTTGGAAGGAAAGTTATGACAAATCTAGACAGCATATTAGAAAGCAGAAATATCACTTTGTCAACAAAGGTCCGTATAGTCAAAGTTATGGTTTTTCCAATAGTCATGTATGGATGTGAGAGCTGGACCATACAGAGGGCTGAGCACTGAAGAACTGATGCTTTTGAACTGTGATGTTGGAGAAAACTCTTGAGAGTCCCTCGGACTGCAAGATCAAATCAGTCAATCCTAAAGGAAATCAGTCCTGAATATTCATTGGAAGAATTGACGCTGACGCTGAAGCTCCAATACTTTGGCCACCTGATGCAAACAGCTGACTCACTGGAAAAGGCCGTGATGCTGGGCGAGATTGAAGAAGGAAGAGAAGGTGATGACAAAGAATGAGATGGTTGGATGGCATCACCAGCTCCATGGACATAAGTTTGAGAAACCTCTGGGAGCTGGTGAGGGACAGGGAAGCCTAGTGTGCTGCAGTCCATGGGGTGACAAAGAGTCAGACACAACTGAGCGATTGAACTGAACTGAACTGATGGTTTTTCCAGTAGTCATATAGAGATGTGAGGGTTGGAGCATGAAGAAGACTGATGCCAAAGAGCTGATGTTTTTGAATTGCGGTGCTGGAGAAAACTCTTGAGAGTCCCTTGACTGCAAGGAGATAAAATCAGTCAACCCTAAAGGAAATTAACCCTGATTATTCATTGGAAGGACTGATGCTAAAGCTCTGAAACTTTAACCACCTGATGCAAAGAGCCAACTCATTGGATAAGACCCTGCTGCTGGGTAAAATTGAGGGCAAGAGAAGCAGATGACAGAGGATGAGATGGTTGGATGACATCAGTGACTCAATGGACATGAGTTTGAGCAAACTCCAGGATAGTGAAAGAGAAGCCTGGGGCACTGTAGTCCATGGTGTGCAAATAGTCAAACATGGCTTAGCAACTGAACAACAATATTCCCATGTAATTTATGAAGTATATAAACCCTAGAAACCCTGAAAAAGAATCAGAGACCTAGGATGAAAATATTTGCAAGGAAAATAGAAAAAATAAGGAAATGTTAACAAAAAGAATTTGGAAATATTGTGAGTGCAAGATGTCCAAAGAGATGTGAGAAAATATGTTAAGATCATAAAGGATTTAGGCCATAAATAAAAAGGTCTTTCATGCTATAAACTCTGACTTGATTTTGAAATATTCTTCTCTAGAGATGATGTCAATTGAGAAAATTAATATACAACTTTGCCTGAATTCAACAGTGCAAAAAAAACTAGGATTCTGTGATCTCGTAAGCATGTAATATTTATGTGGATTTTTAATTTCTCTCTCTGAGTTCAGTTCAGTCCCTCAGTCATGTCTGACTATTTGCGACCCCATGAATCACAGCACACCAGGCCTCCCTGTCCATCATCAACTCCCAGAGTTCACTCAGACTCACATCCATCGAGTCAGTGATGCCATCCAGCCATCTCATCCTGTCATCCCCTTCTCCTCCTGCTCCCAATCCCTCCCAGCAGCCTTGAGGTACTCCTTTTCCTATTTGGAACCAGTCTGTTGTTCCATGTCCAGTTATAACTGCTGCTTCCTGACCTGCATACAGATTTCTCAAGAGGCAGGTCAGGTGGTCTGGTATTCCCACCTCTTGAAGAATTTTCCACAGTTTATTGTGATCCACACAGTCAAAGGCTTTGGCATAGTCAATAAAGCAGAAATATATGTTTTTCTTGAACTCTCTTGCTTTTTCCATGATCTGGCAGATGTTGGCAATTTGATCTCTGGTTCCTCTGCCTTTTCTAAAACCAGCTTGAACATCAGGAAGTTCACAGTTCACGTATTGCTGAAGCCTGGCTTGGATAGTTTTGAGCATTACTTTGCTAGCATGTGAGATGAGTGAAATTGTGCAGTAGTTTGAGCATTCTTTGGCATTGCCTTTTTTTGGGATTGGAATGAAAACTGGCCTTTTCCAGTCCTGTGGCCACTGATGAGTTTTCCACATTTGCTGGCATATTGAGTGCAGCACTTTCACAGCATTTTCTTTCAGGATTTGAAATAGCTCAACTGAAATTCCATCACCTCCACTAGCTTTGTTTGTAGTGATGCTTTCTGAGGCCCGCTTGACTTCACATTCCAGGATGTCTGGCTCTAAGTGAGTGATCACACCATCGTGATTATCTGGGTCATGAAGATCTTTTTTGTACAGTTCTTCTGTGTGTTCTTGCCACCTCTTCTTAATATCTTTTGCTTCTGTTAGGTCCGTACCATTTCTGTCCTTATCAAGCCCATCTTTGCATGAAATGTTCCCTTGATATCTCTAATTTTTTTGTAGAGATCTCTAGTCTTTCCCATTCTGTTCTTTTCCTCTATTTCTTTGCATTGATCACTGAGGAAGGCTTTCTTATCTCTTCTTGCTATTCTTTGGAACTCCGCATTCAGATGCTCATACTAATTTGTAAGAATAGTTTGAGTTGCATGACTTTCATAATAAGTGATTACAGAATAGTTACTCCAGCTATTGAAAAATTATGAAATTCTCTCACAACTTTCATAAAATCTTTACTCTTATTTGATATAGAACATCACAAAAAATATGTGACATTCCTTAGCAATGCTGATACCCCATCATATTTCTGGCATGTATTGTAAGAAAAACTGGTGTAGAATCTTCTATATTATCTGCAAAACTTTAAACCTAGAAAAGACTTTTAACCTAACCCCATCAATCACTTCACTTGGCAAATACAGTATAGCAACACTTTTAATAATTTTAAATACATGAAGTGATAGCCATACAATTCTCTTATGTGTGCAGTGACATTTTTAATATAAATTGATTTATTTTAATTGAAGGTTAATTACTTTACAATATTGTATTGGTTTTGCCATACATCAACATGAATCTGCCACAGGTATACATGTGTTCCCAATCGTGAACCACCCTCCCTCCTCCATCCCTGTACCATCCCTCTGGGTCATCCCAGTGAGCAGCCTTAAGCATCCTGTATCTTGCATTGAACCTGGACTGGCAATTCATTTCATATATGATATTATACATGTTTCAATGCCATTCTCCCAAATCATCTTGCCCTCTCCCTCTCTCACAGAGACAGATTTTTTAATTGGCCAAATAACTCAATAAAGGAATGTTTAAATTTGTTTAAATGTAAATAAAATATATAGCTGTATTTTTTTTAATATCATGATTTTTAAATACTGCATTTCTTAAATATCTGCTCCTGGTGTTTAGTTGCTAAGTCTTGTCTGACACTTTGCGACGCTATGGACTGTAGTTTGCCAGGTCCTGTGTGCAGTTTCCCAGGCAAGAATACTGAAGTGGATTGCCGTTTCCTTTTCCAGGGGATCTTCCAAATCGAGATGGAACCTGAGTCTCCTGCTTGGCAGGTGGATTCTTTACTACTGAGCCACCTGGGAAGACTTCTAAAATACCTATAGGGATTTTTTTTTTTTTTTGCCACATATACATAGGATTCTAGCAGCTCAAAAGACTATGTATTTGAATATCCATAGATTGTGTTTGCATTTAATATGCTTCAGATGATTCTTTTTATAATTATAGGGATTTTCTTCACTGTGTCCTTAACTTGCTGTAAAATGTCACTTTTTTGCAAGAGTTCATCTCTTTTGTTTAATCCTTAGCTTATAAACAAAGAAAAGCTCTATGGTAACTTCCACATTAACTTCATAGGTATTCTAAAGGAATTACCCAAATTCCTGTTTAGCACACAGCTGGATTCTGAATAATTTAACTTGTGTTTACAATGTTGGTTTCAGTAGCTTCCTTACTATGGGAGAAATAGTGATATCTGCAGCATGGCTGTTTCCTTGACATGAGAGTGAGAAGAAAGAAGGAGTAAGAGAACAATGAATACTGGTAAAGGGTGGACAAAGAGGCAGGGGACTGCTTGGAAACACTAGGATTTAGGGGGTAAAAATGTTCTCTGGGAAATAGTACCCGAAAAGAATTCTAACTTAGATTTCATCACAACTTACATATCTGATTCAAGTAATATCTGACAGTATACTATTCCAATAATAAGAAAAAATAGATTTCCTAAAAGGTTAATTAGGTTGGGCTACATTCCCATCCACTTGCCCTCATCTCAGCGTTCACCCTCAGTAAGAAACCTTGCTCAGACTGAGAAGGGATGGAATATGAGAGAGAGAGATTGACAAAGATCAAACTTGTCTGAAGCAACTGCACAAAGCCGGTAGTTCCAAGAGGACTATTCACTGATTATTAGATAACGTCTCTGTGAGTTAAACTACAGTCTTCTTCTGAAAGACAGTGGTAGGGTTGTGCCCACTCCCGCCTGCAATTCTCAAGGCCTTCACAGATTACAAGTCCAATTTGGAATGCAATAAAGTAGATGAATGCTATACAACCGGAGAAAACTGCAGCACATGAGAAAAAAGCAGGATCCAGAAGGTCATGAGAGACAGAAATTCCTGCTCAGTGTGATTCTACTAAGGTCATAGTCCTTTCCTCATTCTTCATACATAGGGTTAGCCAATCAAGTGCAAGACAGGAAACTTAACACTAGACAGTTACACAATAATTGAATGAAAGTGCACAATATCTGAGTTTGTCCTTGGGTATATTGAGGTATATTGAGTCAATAAACATATACATTGGTATGTATTGAAGATAATTGGATTCAACTATCTCTCCTCAGTTATGAGTTTGAATCTTTGAGAAACAAACAAACAAATAAAAGCAGGTTTATTTTCATTTAGGAATGAGAACTCTGCAAGCTGAAAAACATCAAATAGGAATATGGCCCTTTTGTTGTGATTAGTTATCAAGACTGAAGATTTGGCCAGAAATCAGGGGAAAAGAGGTGGAAAGTCATATTACACAGATGAGAAGTGACAATTCTTATACCTGCCCAACCAACTCACACCTAAACAAAGAACAGTATTAAAGATGATATTTCAGAATTACATAAGATGACTTTTCTGGGAAGAAAAAATTGCTACCAGTGTCAAATTGGGCCACATTTTTTCTAAGTTTTCAGGTTTTACTAGGCTAGACTAAGGTTGACTACATTGCTATAGGCATTTAGAAATGTTTAATGCATTGGAGAAGGAAATGGCAACCCACTCCAGTGTTCTTGCCTGGAGGATCCCAGGGACGGGGGAGCCTGGTGGGCTGCCGTCTATGGGGTTGCACAGAGTCGAACACGACTGAAGCGACTTAGCAGCAGCAGCAACAGCAGCATCCCTACTCTCTCCACCATACAGAGTACCTGTCAATTCTCTCTGCCTACATTATTATCTTTATTATACTAAGAAGAAAAGCAAAGCTATTTGGTTATAGCAAAACAAATTTTTAAATATAATTCCCATTACTTATGCCAAGGGTCAGAAAACCAAGGCCCTTGAGCCAAATTCAGTCTGCAACCATTGCTTTATATGGCCCTAGATATATGAATGATTTTTACAGTTTCAAGGGATTATTTTTTAAAAACATTATGCAGTGACAGATTTTATGTCACCCACAAAAACTAAAATATTTGCTCTACAGCCTTTTACAGGGCTACTACTAATATAGTACCTTTAAAATTAAGTGGTTGATTATTAGTAAATTCAATGATGTGAATAAAAATGGAATTTTTAAACCTAGAAAATAGAAATGGAATACAGATACTCATTTAATGTACAAAATGCTATATCATATGCTTCTGATGTAGAGTTCATCAGAAAGTCAAGAAATAGAAGCCACAAAATAAAATATATATATGTGTGTAAATATATGTGAACATCATCACAATTACAGATATACAAATAAAGTAGTATTAAACTGTCCAATAAGTAAATAAAGGTCACTGCAGGGAAAGATTGTAAGCATTAGCTGCAGTCAATTTTTGCAGGTTTCATCTGTAAAAATTCATCTATTGAGCCAGATCTTGATACTTTTTCTTGCTGTTAAATATCTAAGCTTGCCCCTTGTCCCTAGCTAAGAGTCCAGTTTTTCCAAAACACACTAGATTTTTGTGGAAAGACCAGTCACAGAGAAAACCTGATAAAATGAGAATGCTCACTGCTTTTCCATTTTCCCCGACACAGGCCAGGGGACTATATTTACTAGGCTGGACTCTCCAATACTTAATGATGTCCTCCCTGCCTCTGATGGCTTTCCTCTTTCCTTGCCAATGTACTTACAAACGCATCAGCCTCCTTGCCTCAATATAACTCTGGTGCTGATTGCAGATTGTGGGTGAAACCTTTGGCTATCAGGAGACTAGGAATAGATCAGGAAACTCAGCACAACTCTGAATTAAGTAACCTTTCAGCTGTGAGAGACTTGAATCACCCCACCAACTTCACACACTATTCTTAGCTGTTTCTTTGTCAGTATTTTTTGTTAAAGGGAAAAAGATTAGGATGTCTCCTCCCTTTCTCTATCTCTGTCTCTCTGTCAATCTAGTAGAAAGAAAAATTGAACATGCACTAAAATCTATAGATTCTGCATGAGATGTTCCCCGTTACCTCAACATTCACAAATCTTCATCCAGTTTCTCAGAAAGTGTATTAGCTGTTGTATGTAACAAGCTGCCTTAGAACACTGAAACGAGGGGTGTCATTGTGAAAGGAAGAGAAAGGAGTGCTAACATGAATAACAGGTGTGTTAGAGGAAAAAGAAATTGCTAACAGTGAGGGTTTAGATTTCAAAAATGAAAATAAAAACTCTCTACTTCTGATAAGAAAAAAAAAGTCCCAACCATAATTTAAGTTTTACAAATGGAAAAATAGTCTATAGACTTTATGTAACAAATACCTACAGTTACCCATTTTTCACATAGACAAACTATGAGACCTAAGTCCCTTGATGACATATTGAGAGTTAGTTTTCCAGCTAATTTTGAGAACTAACCTATGACTTATTTAATCGGTTAGCTCTTTGTGACTGTGAAGACTGGCTATTTTTTTCATACCATATGTGGTTTCTATCTTGCTTTTTATATCTTCTGTAAAATATCTGTAGTTGTTTAATTCTGGAGAAAAATCACTTTTGTAAAGGTGGGATTCTGAAATAAACAGAATGACTAGAGGTTATATATGTTTTAAAATAAATAATTATTGAGCTCTTGTTATATACTTATAATATGGCTAGACACAGATATATAGACTGCAGAGACATATGTGAAAGAGGATCCTTGCCCTGGGGTAATTACATTCCAGTGTGAGGTACAGACCATAAATAATATTAAAAGAAATGCATAGGGATTCTAAATAAACAGAATGACTAGAGGTTATATATGTTTTAAAATAAATAATTATTGAGCTCTTGTTATATACTTATAATATGGCTAGACACAGATATATAGACTGCAGAGACATATGTGAAAGAGGATCCTTGCCCTGGGGTAATTACATTCCAGTGTGAGGTACAGACCATAAATAATATTAAAAGAAATGCATACTTTCAGATAATGTGATGTGGATAATAAATTGAATTGATATACAAAGAAAATAACCATTGACGGAGGTGCTTTGATTGTTCAAGAAGATTGTCCTGAGGAGGTGAAAGTCTTAACAGAGTGTTGAAGGTACAGATGGAACCAGCTATTGAAGAGCTGAGGAAATGCATTTGAAGGAGAGGGACCAGCAAATATCCATTGGTGTAAATTGAGGTTGGACATGTTCCAGGAACAGAAAATTGATTGTGGTTGAAATAGTGAGTAGGAATGAACATATTTAAGATGAGGACAGATGGTAGACAAGGGCCAGATCATGGTCCTTTGGGGCTGGGATTAGGAGTTTGAATTTTATTCTTGGTTTATTGAGAAACCATTGGAGTGCTTTAAAGACATACTTTGACTTAAATATTTTAAAAATTATTCTGGTTGCATTTACCAGAATTTCAAGAGATGCAGCTCTCCTCCCGCACAGATGCCCCAGAATAAATGCCTAGCACAAGATGTCTTCTTCCCTGCCAGGCTGTGGTTGGGAACTTTCAAAGTTGCTTTGATTTTACTGGGACAGACTATCTTCAGGTGTACTTATACACCTATAAAATACTCTAAAAGTCCATTTTCTCCACTTGCATTGGAGTTCTATACTTGAATGTCTCCTTTCCCTCCTATACTCTCCTATTCCATCCAGAGGTACATATTCATTGCCCATCTCGGATTTTATCATTTAACTAACATCTTTTGCATTGAATAGCTAGCCTAGCTTTCCATATTACATGTGTGTGTGTGTGTTTAATTTGCATTTTTCCTTTATTCATTCCTGAATACAGCAGTTTTTATCTGCACATACAAATACTTTAAAACAACGTACTGCATGTTTAATGGATTATGAGTGTCCCTTAATATACCACAGTAAATAATAAAGTTAATAGCAATAACTCTATTATTAATAATGGCAATTTGTAAATCATGTTTATAGTTATCTTTTCTATCAAAATCTATCCAAGTATGAAATCTGAAAATAGTTTCTTCTCATGTTAAATCCGTATTTGCTTGATTTTTTTCAGTTGAAGGATAATTGCTTTACTGGTCAGAATGGCCATCATTAAAAAAAAAAAAAACTACAAACAATAAATGCTGGAGAGGATATGGAGAAAAGACAATAACTCTATTATTAATAATGGCAATTTGTAAATCATGTTTATAGTTATCTTTTCTATCAAAATCTATCCAAGTATGAAATCTGAAAATAGTTTCTTCTCATGTTAAATCCATATTTGCTTGATTTTTTTCAATTGAAGGATAATTGCTTTACTGATCAGAATGGCCATCATTAAAAAAAAAAAAACTACAAACAATAAATGCCAGAGAGGATATGGAGAAAAGGTAACTCTCTTGCACTGTTGGTGGGAATGTAAATTGGTACAGCCACTATGGAGAAAATATATGAAGATTCCTTTAAAAAACTAGGAATAGAACTATCAAATCCATGCTTTTGAAACTCACTTTATCACTGGAATTGTTTCTCAGACAGAATCCTATGTGGAGCCCCAATTCCCAATATGAGAAGTAGACAAGAGGAGAGCTGCTCTGATGGAAGAGGAGGATGAGCCATGCTTTCAGCCTCCTCTGTGTGCCCTGTGATTATGCTTGAGACATTCGTACACAGGAAAATTCACACTCAACAAAATGCAGTTTGATATCTCAGTGCTAAAAAAAAATTACTCTATTTCTTTTTTTTTAATTTTATTTTTACTTTATTCTACTTTACAATACTGTATCGGTTTTGCCATACATTGACATGAATCAGCCACAGGTGTACACGAGCTCCCAATCCTGAAACCCCTTCCCACCTCCCACCCCATTTCATCTCTCTGGATCATCCCCGTGCACCAGCCCCAAGCATCCTGTATCCTGAACTGAACATAGACTGGCACTTTGTTTCTTACATGATAGTATACATGTTTCAATACTATTCTCCCAAATCATCCCACCCTCTCCCTCTCCCTCAGAGGCCAAAAGTCCGTTCTATATATCTGTGTCTCTTGTTAAATCTGTTTCTTTAAAATGTCAAATTTGGAAACTTCCCTACGTGTTATATTTGTGTGACTAAAATTCAGTAGTCCTGATGATGCATATCACACAAGCACACACACACACACACACACATATACACTCCCCTCTGAATCCTAAGATCATGCTGTTAATACTAAGAAGAAGGTTGCATTCTCTCAGTACACATCTAAAAGACCCCCCTTCTTCAGAAGTGGAGCTTTGTTCTATAAATAATGAGGCCAGCCTTCTGAACCATCCCCACGGTTCTCCTGATTCATGTAGTGTAGGGTCTCCGTTGAGGGTTGTTTAGCTTAGTAAGTTCTAGGGCACTGTGGCAACTTTGCCACCCTCCACCTAGAATGCTTCTAGCAGTTATGTCTGCATCAGCCTGATGAGGTAAACAGGAATGAAATCTTTAGTACAGGGTCAACTGTGAAGAACTTTAGATCACATTTATAGAGAAAGATTAACTCTCCATATTATCTACTTATGAAAATGTGGCTGGGGTGAGGCAGGGTGTCAAAAAACCACATGACATATCATCTGGTTAGGCAAGCTTTACTTCTTGACTTCATCAATGCAGGTTTGAGATTGTACCTGCCACTGATTACATGGAAGGAGAGGCAAGAGGATAAATAGGTTAAGTGACAATTCATCATCCTTCTTAGACAACTGAATCTAGAATGTTCCAAATAAATAATGAATTAAGACCATCAACTTTGACTTCAACAAGAAGGTCATAATTTTGTTACACAGATCTCAATTTGACAGACATCTAACTTTTGTATTTAGGGAGGTATATGGAAAAGACCATAGAGATAGTAACATACTAATCATAGTAGCATATTAATTATTCAGTTAATGAATAGTAACAAATTCATTAATATTTAGATCTCCTTTACATTATATATGATAATGAAACCACCAGGATCTATATCAAAAAAATAACTTACTGGGTAAAGTTATCAAGAAAATATATTATCTTTGGTTTCAGGAAGATGACTATGTTTAGATTTGTGCTGTTTCTCAATTATTTCCTAACTTTTCCTTCAAGTATCATAATTGGGTAATATTCAGAAGTGAGAAGGTGAGGAATTACGTTGCCATTAACTGATGCTTCTTTTCATGTGACACCTATGTGACAGTGCTTTCCTTGTCTACATTCCATGGTCTTTCACTAGCTCATTCAGAGCAAGAGCAGTAAGAGGAAGAAGGGATGGTCGGCCAGTGGCATCTCTGTTGCTGTTTGATAGTATGACGGTTTCCTTGTCTTGGCAGCAATTACAGATGTAACGATGCTTCCTGGAAAAGGTTCTGTTTGGTTTATTCAGCAGAATTTCAGTGTGTCTCTTCTGTGCTTCCCTGTATTGTTATGTACACTGACTCCTAAAAAGAAAGATACTTTTTTTGCTATTTATCTGCACACATGCTAATGCCATCTCTGAACAAAGCTGGAAAAAGGAAACTATATAAACCAAAATAGAATCATAAGAACACAGACAGTATATGGATATGTATATAACTAAAAATAAAAGTTTCTGCTGCTTCTGCTGCTTTATATTTTTAAAATATCTAAATGCTCAAAAGACAAAGGCTCCACAATAAAATTGATTCTGTATTTATTCAGTCACCACAAGCTTGTAATAGATGAGAGAAGTTATTGTGAGTGCATGTCATACAGAATGCAGGAGGTAAACACACATTTTAAACAAAAACTTATTACAATGTATTCTAAAAGTTTTTCTTGGGTTTAAAATCTCAATGACAGTTTACCAGAATGGAGTATGTACTTTAAAATATCTCCAACTGAAAAACAAATGTAGTTGAAATGTTTGATGAAGCTTATACAAGTTTTCCTAATGGTACTGGCAGATCACTCATAAATATGAAGTAAATAGCATAATAAAGAAGCAGAAAATTAAATACATAAATTACAGGCAAAAAAATTACAACCACACCATGACAGGATTCATGCACATGAATTCATTTAACACCAACCAAAAGCTTTGCTTACAAGTAACATTTATGCAGTAAAATTTGAGATGAAAGGACATAAAGTTATTCTTTTCATGGGGAAGAAAAATGTATGTTTAATGTATAAACCAAGTTTTAAATTGGACATGCAGTCTTGACTAAATTTTCTCATCATAATAATGGGAATAGATTCAAATAGATATATATAGATGACTTGGCAAATAAAGTTGATACAAATATTTATTATTTTCATCTTAAAATTTTAGAAGGATTTTATGACATGATAAAAATTAGTTGTACTAAGAAATCCATATCATTCTATTTCTAATTTCAAATTAACTTGCAACTCATACTGATTTCAAACCCCAATTTTCTGTCTTTGTGAGGGAAATGGAAACAAGAGATATCATTATCAATATATCTGTTATTTGCTTCATCAATTATTTAGGCATTTCAAACCATATCTAATGTAGTAACTTAAAGGGAAAATCATTTATTTGCTCATAATTCTTCAGTCTGAGCTCAGCTCACGTGGGCAGTTTTTGGCTGGACTTGTCTGGCATTCCTCACAGGGTTGCAGTCAGCAGGTAGACTGACTGGTGATGGGATGTCTAACATGGCTTTAGCTCTGAGGCCTCTGCTGAGATGGCTAGAATGGCTGAGGGGGCGGGGTCTTTCTTTCCATCTGGTTCCTCTTCCACACTTCTGCAGAACATGGTGCTCTCAGAGTTCCAAAAGGATAAAACAGAAGATATGGGGCCTTTTGACATCTCATCTCAAATTGCACAGAGTCACCTGTGGCATACTCTTGTTGATCAAAGCATGTTGCAGGGCCAGCCCAGATTCAAAGACTGGGGGAGAGGTGAGACAGAAAAGAGACTCCACCATTTGATGAGCAGAACATCACTTTGAGATAAGGACAGGAGGAATTTGGGGTCATATTTTATACTCTATGACAATCATCAAATTAAAAAAAGGAATAGTACTTGGGTATATTAATAGGAAACCAAACATGAATACATAGGAAGAAAATCCTGAAAGTTTGAATTTTTGTTTACATAAAAGAATTTTATTGTGTAAAAGTTTGTTTCATGTTCTGATAAACTGTTTTAAATATTCTGATTTCTGGAAAAATCTTTCTATGGCTTTATGAATTCAAATGCCTGTTGCATTATATAATGAATAAATTTGTTCTGTTTAAAGACATCTAAGTAAGATTTGCAAACATGATCAATTCCACCACGATTCTAACCTGCTTAATAGTAATATAACAGTATTTCTGAAAATCCTTGCTCTAAGTTTGGATCAATAACATTTGGCACTGAAAATTGTACATTATTTAATCTTTTATCCATTTCTTTTTTATGTAAAGGTTTATTCAGTTGTGTCCATTTACACTAGAACTCATCCTTCTGTCTTTCTACACATTACCTCATGGGGAAACTATTACAGCTGAGGAATCCAGATTTTATGGTCATATATTGTGTTATTTCAGAGCCATTGCATTTTGCAGTGCTTGTGAACTAATAGATGTTTTTGAAAAATTAAGCATTTACCCACTGATCATGCTGCTAATTTGCTCCATATAGAAAAATTTAAGCAATGGAATGAATTCATGGCCTACATTTTGCCGTAATTCTGTCTTGTTTTAATTTTTCATTTAGCTCTGGGCAAGTTACATCTCCAGTTGCTTCATATCTTAAACAACGGTTCTACCTGCCTCACTGAATGCTGTAGGATTTAGTGAGATTATGGATGCCAGCAAAAGTCCTTTGTGTAAAAAGACATGTGAGAATCTGAGAGAATATTTGTCAACCACCACACTTCTAAGCACCAGCAAAGACTAGGCTAGCCCGTGCTCTAGTGCTCCAGACACTGATTTCACTGCTGGGAGTGGGCTTTTTCCCTTGTCCTTTCAACTAATTCTTCTCAACAGGGGGATTTAAAAGTGACCAGTTTGGAAACATAAATAAATAACTTTCAGTTCAGTTCAGTTCAGTCACTCAGCCATATTTGACTTTTCACAACCCCATGGACTGTAG
>SJYC01011273.1:0-16355 GCA_006408675.1 Madoqua kirkii | reverse complement strand
GGTGCTGTATAAGAAGAAATTTAATATTCATGGGTCAGGAGTGAGACTGTGAGAAATGTAGTGAATAAACCAATCTTGATCAAAAGAGTTTTCAGTCTACTGATGAGAAGATATTAGCACAAAAATAGTACAAAGATGTTAAACAAATAGAAATCAAGAAATATAAAGTCTTTAAAATTATATAGGCTTTAAAGTTATATGGGGAAACAATGGAAACTGTGACAGACTTTATTTTTTTGGAATCCAAAATTACTGCAGATGGTGGCTGTAGCCATGAAATTATAAGATGCTTTTCTTTGGGAAAAAAGCTATAACCAACCTAGACAGCATATTAAAAAGCAGAGACATTACTTTGCCAACAAAAGTCCATCTAGTCAAAGCTAAGGTTTTTCCAGTAGTCATGTATGGATGTCAAAGTTGGAGTATAAAGAAAGCTGAGCACCAAAAAATTGATGCTTTTGAACTGTGGTATTGGAGAAGACTCTTGAGAGTCCCTTGGACTGCAAGGAGATCCAACCAGTCCATCCTAAAGGAGATCAGTCCTGGGTGTTCATTGGAAGGACTGATGCTGAAGCTGAAACTCCCTTTGGCCACCTGATGCAAAGAACTGACTCATTGGAAAAGAGCCTGATGCTAGGAAAGATTGAAAGCAGGAGGAGAAGAGATTGATAGAGGATGAGATGGTTGGAAGGCATCACCAACTTGATGGATATGAGTTTGAGTAATTTCCAGGAGTTGGTGATGGACAGGGAAGCCTGGCGTGCTACAGTCCATGGGGTTGTGAAAAGTCAAATATGGCTGAGTGACTGAACTGAACTGAACTGAAAGTTATTTATTTATGTTCCAAACTGGTCACTTTTAAATCCCCCTGTTGAGAAGAATTAGTTGAAAGGACAAGGGAAAAAGCCCACTCCCAGCAGTGAAATCAGTGTCTGGAGCACTAGAGCACGGGCTAGCCTAGTCTTTGCTGGTGCTTAGAAGTGTGGTGGTTGACAAATATTCTCTCAGATTCTCACATGTCTTTTTACACAAAGGACTTTTGCTGGCATCCATAATCTCACTAAATCCTACAGCATTCAGTGAGGCAGGTAGAACCGTTGTTTAAGATATGAAGCAACTGGAGATGTAACTTGCCCAGAGCTAAATGAAAAATTAAAACAAGACAGAATTACGGCAAAATGTAGGCCATGAATTCATTCCATTGCTTAAATTTTTCTATATGGAGCAAATTAGCAGCATGATCAGTGGGTAAATGCTTAATTTTTCAAAAACATCTATTAGTTCACAAGCACTGCAAAATGCAATGGCTCTGAAATAACACAATATATGACCATAAAATCTGGATTCCTCAGCTGTAATAGTTTCCCCATGAGGTAATGTGTAGAAAGACAGAAGGATGAGTTCTAGTGTAAATGGACACAACTGAATAAACCTTTACATAAAAAAGAAATGGATAAAAGATTAAATAATGTACAATTTTCAGTGCCAAATGTTATTGATCCAAACTTAGAGCAAGGATTTTCAGGAACACTATTAGATTAATATTAAGCAGGTTAGAATCGTGTTGGAATTGATCATGTTGGCAAATCTATCTAGAGGTCTTTAAACAGAAGGAATTGTCGTTTCTCAGACACCTCCATCCCTTCCAATTGTCTTTCAGTCACCAGTTGTGTCCGATTCTCTGTGACCCCATGGACTGCAGCACATCAGGCTTCCCTGTCCATCAACAACTCCTGGAGCTTGCTCAAACTCATGTCAATCAAGTCGGTGATGCCTTCCAACCATCTCATCCTGTGTTGCCCCCTTCTCCTCCTGCTCTCCATCTTTCCCAGCATCAGAGTCTTTTCAAATGAGTCAGCTCTTTGCATCAGGTGGCCAAAGTATTGGAGCTTCAGCTTCAGCATCAGTCCTTCCAATGAATATTCAGGGTTAATTTCTTTTAGGATTCATTTCCTTTAGGATTAACTGGTTTTTATCTCCTTGCAGTCCAAGGGACTCTCAAGAGTCTTCTCTAGTACCATAGTTTGAAAACATCAGTTCTTTGGTGCTTGGCCTTCTTTATGGTCCAACTCTCACATCTATACATGACTACTGGAAAATCCATAGCTTTGACCAAAGTGATGTCTCTGCTTTGTAATATGCTGTCTAAGTTTATCATTGCTTTTCTTCCAAGGATAAAGTGTCTTTTAATTAATTTCATGGCTGCAGTCACCATCCACAGTCATTTTGGATCTCAGGAAAATAGTCTGTCACTTTTTCCATTGTCTCTCCATCTATTTGCATGAAGTAATGGGAGTGGATGCTCTGATCTTAATTTTTTGAATGTTGAGTTTTAAGCCTACCATAGCTTTAGAATTAGGCCACAAGACCAGCTATCACCATTTTATAACAAGCTCCTTTTGGTTACTTCAAGAGCTGAACCACTTTTGGTATATCTGAGATTCTCTTGTCTCCGAAATTTATTAGACATTGGTTCATTTCTCACACTAGGATCAAAGTCTCTTGGAAGTTCAAGGACATATTCTTGAGTGTAAGCAGATACTCTACAAAGATTATTTTGACCATTTTGACATTGCTAATATAAAAACAATGGAAATTGTTTTTATACAATTAGCAATTGTTTTTATATATTAGCAGCTTCCATTGTTTTTATATTAGCAATATACATATTGCTTAATACATATACAATGGTCCCATCCTATGAAAACCAAGCAATTTCACATTGTGCTGTGTGAAGGAAGGTTTTACAGAATATAAAGTAGATTATCTCATAGCTTCAGTTCAGTTCAGTCGCTCAGTCGTGTCCGACTCTTTGCGACCCCATGAATCACAGCACGCCAGGCCTCCCTGTCTATCACCAACTCCTGGAGTTCACTCAAACTCATGTCCATCGAGTCAGTGATGCCATCCAGCCACCTCATCCTCGGTCGTCCCCTTCTCCTCCTGCCCCCAATCCCTCCCAGCCTCAGAGTCTTTTCCAATGAGTCAACTCTTCGCATGAGGTGGCCAAAGTACTGGAGTTTCAGCTTCAGCATCATTCCTTCCAAAGAAATCCCAGGGTTGATCTTCAGAATGGACTGGTTGGATCTCCTTGCAGTCCAAGGGACTCTCAAGAGTCTTCTCCAACACCACAATTCAAAAGCATCAATTCTTTGGCACTCAGCTTTCTTCACAGTCCAACTTTCACATCCATAACTGAGTAGAGGACAATAGATGTGTTTCCACAATTCTAGATGCAATAAGTTCTAAAAGGCAAAAAAAGGTAATATAAATTCTTTTGATTCATTTGTTACCAAACTTGACCTGTACAAACAAGGCCACTTGTAATTTTCATTCATTTATATCTTTTACTGTGAATATATATGTAGTTATATTATTATTATGCAGAGATTAATATGTCTCATTATTGAGTACTGTCTCTTTCTAAAATCTGAAAGACTGTTCTAAAACAGATCTTGCCAAGTGGCTTCAAAGGATGGGTTATGCACTCATATGGGTGTGATACTGCAAAGGAATCTGCATCAGCTTGACAGTGTGCTATTCTCTGTTTTCAGTGACAGCTTTATTGAGGCCTAGTGTCCTATTCTCATTGCTGGTGTTTTTCAGCACAGCAACACCAATGGTCGTATTTAACTACTGGTGCTCCTTTTCATTGTGTTTTTTAAAAAATATTTATTTATTTGACCGCATCACGTCTTAGTTGTGGCTTGAGGGCTCTTTGCTGTAGGTGCAGGCTTCCTCTAGTTGAGGTGCTCAGGCTCAGCAGTTACTGAGGGCTTCGTTGCCACACAGCATGTGAGATCTTAGTTCTTGCACCAGAGATCAGACTTGTGTCTCCTGCATTTCAAGGCAGTGTTTAACTACCAGACCACCAGGAAGTCCCTTTGATGTTTCTTTGACTTGTTTGTGTTAAACTTAAAAATGTATTTTGGTTGCAAATATGGTAAGAATCGTGGGCATTTGAAATTTGTCCTGAATTTTATATCTTTATATATTTCTATAATGTTTTAATAAAAATCTTTTAGGTCAACATTGAAAGCCTCACTAGATTTTTTTCTTTGCTTGTTTAAAAATAAGCATATTAATCATAGTTGAGAAACTTTGTTTAACATTATACTTATTAACTAGAACAAGAATATCAAGGTAGTAGTTTGAAGGATTTTCAACGTTTGACAGAATTACTCTGGGGGAAGTGTAGCTATGGCCCAAAG
Organism: Madoqua kirkii; assembly: GCA_006408675.1. Taxonomy (NCBI): domain Eukaryota; kingdom Metazoa; phylum Chordata; class Mammalia; order Artiodactyla; family Bovidae; genus Madoqua; species Madoqua kirkii. The sequence continues at coordinate 12,144 of SJYC01011273.1, read as the reverse complement.
TGTAACTGTGATGTTTTGCTGTGTATCAGGGAAAGCAATTTTTACTGCTTGTAACATGATCATGAAAGTATATCTACAGTTTATATACAATCTGTTTACTGTTGAAAAATCTCAGTCTCTCTACTATAGGATATCTATATCTTCTCTTTGCAACAAACAAATATCCACCCTACCCGTGCTGCTAAACATCTGGTCACCTATCTGAAGCATCTTTAGATTCTGGGGAATGAAAAGTTCTCTAAATATATAGTAACTAGTTACAAACAGTTTACAGCTATTAGTCAATCAGTCTTGTTTAAACAGTTGGGATGCTTTCAAACTTCAAAAATAAAGCCAGTTGTTCTGTCATTACCCAGAGAGGTGGGATGGGACGGGTGAGAGGAAGGTTCAAGAGAAAGGGAATGTATGTATGCCTATAGTTGATTCATGTTGATGTATGGCAGAAAACAACAGAACATTGTAAAGCAATTATCCTCCAATTAAAAATAAATAAAATTTAAAACTACAACCAGGGATGCAATTTTGAAATTTAGTACTTACTGCAGAATTTATTTTCATTGTCTATGCCAAAAACAGATGATGAATATCTCACTCTTACTAAGCAACTAAAATGTAACATTTAAAATGCTCGTCCCTGTGGGAAGATTTGTAAGCAAGCAATTATAGCAACCTCACATTGAGTTGTTGCGGGTTTTACTTTCTAAATACAGGTGTCACCTAGTATCCAAGGCAATGATGGAAGAGCAATCTCATTTGGTCCCTTTGATCTGAGAAAGAAAATGAGATTTTGAGAGGCTTCTTCGATTGTTCATGATCACGCAGCTAATTAGTGTCAGAGTCAAGTCCCCTCAATTTTGAGTCCAAATGTTTGAAGTTTTGTTATCAGTTGAAATGCTGTGCTCTAAATCTAAGAAGGAAGTGAACTTATCTGCCTCGAAGCTTGAGATCAATTGTCCCCAAATGACAAACAGTAGTTGAGCCGAGGAACAAAGAGCCTGACTCAGCCAGACCCCCTTTCAGCAGGGCTGGCTTGGAAGCTGAGTCACTGAAAATTAGATTGCAGGGTAAAGAGACTGTGTGTTCCTGGCCTTATCCTACAAGTGAAAGGACAGGAAACCTCAACCAAATGATTAAATAGAGGAGTTTTTCTAAGCAGGCTTCTCACCAATCCTAGCATTTCATCCCTGCTAATTCTCACTAAAGAGTAAGTAAGGACTGTGCTAAAGTATCATCACACCATGTAAGAGGGTTTAGGGTAACGGTTCTCAGGTTTATCATTTTAAATTTTTATAAAGGTTTCCAGAAGACCTTCTTCAGTCCTAAGAAAGAATGGCAAACTGTTTAGGGCAGCAAATCTCAGCCTAACATCCTCCCAAACCAATCATTTAAGCAGTCAGCCATGTACGAGACCAAATGGTGTCCTGGCTGAGATCTTCCTAACCTTTTAGAACCACCTTTCTCATAAATCTCAAATTGCATTGCAGAGGGTGGTATTGTGCAGCCGTGCTCATCCAGCCCTGTCTGAAATGTCCTTCAGTTTATCCAGCCGTTTTGCTTTGCAAGCTGGCTTGGACATGGATATCTCTCTGGTCCTTTAATCGGATGCTGCACTCATCATCCTCAAATGGAAGCCTGTGGGGAATGAATAGGATTCCAACATCGCAGTCTGTTCTTAAACAATGAGTATCTCACCTCATCTCTGCTTTTTTATTTCTCAAGTCTGGTGGGTTCCTTTGCTGTAAAATGGTTTGAGCATCTTTCTGGGTTATTGCAGTTTTCTTAATTGAAAATTAAACCAAATTCCAATCAGTTAAAATACATGACATTACATTGTGGTTTTACTCCTGGCATTCAGTATCATATTTTTTCCCAATAATTGTAAATGTTACTCAACAAAATCAATATTAATTTTCTATCAGTCTAGTGATCCAATAATACCATTATGTAGAACAAAGTTTGCATCTTGGGAAAAAAATCTGAATTTAAATATCTTAAAAAAAAACACTAAAATAATCACAGCAAAACAAATGGATATTTTCCATGTCTTGAAGGACAAGCAGGGGATATGACCTGCAATGACTCTTCTTATTACGAAGTAGAGAGAATGTCACCTCCGAAAAAATGTGAACCAAATACCTTGGTAATGGATATAAAAAAAGCGATGATTCTTTTTTTGTTAAGCTGTTATAGAAGTGATTGTTGTATTAGCTATTTATATATTCCATGCAGTTCTGAAAATAGCTATCCATTGTTCTTTAATATATTAAAGTCTCTTCTATTGCTTTTGGATACAAAAGTGCAACTAAAAAAGTAAGCTCTGTAGCATACCATACTTGGATTGAAATTTGAAAAAAGAACAAGCTTTATAGTTTGAGTTTATTTGGTCTATTGACTTGAATCTATCATACATAAGGACACAACTTTATTATTTAAAATCAAACTGGAAGTTCTGCTTTTAAAATTCAGGGATTTACCAGATTCCCTTAACTGAAGCCTCCTATCATTACCCATCCTAATCACTCCACATTCTCCAAAACTTGGGAAACCCATGTTGCTGCATATCTTTTTTCTCTCTGAGCTTTAGTTAGAGTACACAGTAACAATGAACACTTCATGATTCTCATTGTGTCTAGCTAATATAAGAAATTACAACCTTTTGAAAAATCTCTGTTAGTTTTACTCTGTCCTTTCTCTGTAAGAATATCATACAGACCTCTTGGCATTCTGAGACCCTTTCTATATAGGAATCTTAAAGTCTTCTCTACATCCTTCTCAATATCCACAGGATACTCTGCTTCAGGCTACATTCTTTGCATTCTGCCCCAAATCAAGGTCTCTTCTTCTCCCTGGTGCTTTTCTGCTAAAAGAGATTCATCTCTGATGGTGGTATGGTTGGATCATTTTTCCTAGCAGGTACTCTTTTCTCACCCAAGTCATGCACTGATCTTCCAAGATACCAGGTATTCTGGGGACCTCCTTTATACAGCAGCACTTGAAAGCTCTTAGAATTAAGATCAAATATAATTGAAGTGAGTTAAATTGACATGAGTGCAGTGGAATGAACTGGATTACAATGGAAGGGACTGGAATGGGATAACTTGGTCCTAAACTCGGCCTCTTTGCAGCCTTCCATGTTTGTACTCTTAGGATGCTAAGATTCACTTCTTAGGTCCATAGTTCCTTATTTTAACCTTTAAAAAATCACTATTATGAAGTATTATATCTTCCTGAAGGATGTAAACCAGGTCATATTCATTCCTTATAGCCATTTGGTAACTGTTTGTTTGAAAACACAACTTATAGCATTTCTCAGTGATGGATATGGGCAGTGTACCATAGATGATGTAAACACATTAGCACTGCCAGAGAATAGGAGTTCAATTGCAGCCTGGAAAGACCTTCCTGGCTTTGAGCTGTGGTGTCTATAACAAGCCAGGAAAGTTCACAGAGTTGCGTTATCTGCATACTTTCTAGAGAACAGTCTAGAGTTCATGTAATTGAGGTCAAGTCCACTTTGAATGAAGGAGAATGACTACATGAAGTGGCAGCAGCTACTCATGAGGCTATTATCTTTTTTTCTTCATCCAGAAAAAGTAAAGTTTACTTTTCCATAAATACTCATTTAAAAATAATTTCCAGACTGTTTCACCTGTAAGAAATCATTGTCTCTTTGTACACTTTTTCCCAGTTCCAGTTGCTAACCTTTTTGGAGAAAAAAGTGTTTTCTATTAGTGACTAAATATTCTATCCCCTATGTATCTGCTGTGGGTAAAGTTCCTCATGAAACAACCGCCTCTATTGTCATGTAGACTTCCAGGAAGGCTGTGCACTGTCCAGATACACACATTGTGTGAGGAGTGAGCTCAGCAGGAGCAGTTTATCTGTTAACATCCCAGAACTTGCTCCCCAGCTATTTCATTTCACCAAGAACGAGAAACCTGACAGACTTCTCTGCGGGTTTTGATAAGTCAAACATGAGGGAGCTTAAAGTGTCTCAAGATGCTCACTGAAACCACATCTTCACACTGACATAGAGAGGAACAGGAGAATATTCTCTCCTTGGAAATCTGATCGCACTTGTTTTTTCCATAAACTTCCACCAGCCAAGAAATACTGCATCTCCCTCTACAGGGAGTAAAGCCACACTTGAGCTGATGATTCTATTTCCATCGCCCAGGAAGGGGTAAAGAGGAGCTCAAGCCACAGAGGAGCCACATGACCAGTTGTATATAATCCTGGTTCTTGGCGGACCATGAGCTTCCTACTCAGGAGCAGTGACATCGTCCTTTTATTCCCCCTCAGTCAGTACAGATGAGAAATGTGCTCTGCTCAAATAGTTTATGTCACTCAGGGATTCACACAGCTCCCGTAAGCCTCATAAATGACCCCAGAGAAAAGTAAGTGTGACATATGTTTTTCTCAGTGCTGTGGCTGGAATTTCACCAAAACATAGAATTATTTTATTATCTAATCAATCCAAGTGTAGGTATTTTAGTAGACAGGTATATATAATGTAAAACTGATTCCTTGCTAGGTAAAAAGAATCTTATAAACCTGAATGCAAACTTAATTTTTGTTCTTAATAAAACCTAAAATATAATTTGGTAGTACTGTCTTCATAGGAACTCTGTTTTCTCAAATGATAGCAAAGAATGCTTATTAAAAGAAGTAGGTCTCACCTCCATATCCAGGAATTCCTTTTCTTTCTTCCATATGTAAATGGATATATTCCAATCCTCAGTTCCTATATCATAAGTGAGATGGCATGATCTCTCTGGGTGCCACCTTCAGAAGCAGTCCACAGAAAATTCCTGATGTGAGGAAAATACTACAGTTTCTTGTTTCAAAGTCATCTAAGCTTCAGCCTTTTCTTCCTGAGGTCCTAGGTGCAGTGCGCTACCTTGTCTGACATACGTGGACACTGAATTGACCTTCAGACACTAGCAAGAGTCCAAATGTGGGAATCAGAAGTCCTGGTTGAGTCCCTAACTGGTTTGTCATTTATTAGGCATGTCATTAACCTCTGTGAATTGGGAATGGTAATACTTACTTTACAGGCTATAATGAGGAATGACAATATAAGTGTGGAACACACTTGAAAGTGTAAAGAACAAAATAAATATGAATATTTAAACATCTTGTAATAATTTATATTGAATGCCTGACTCGAGATACTGGTTTGCCAAATAGTTATTGTTCTAAAATGTTACTTTCATCTCTTCCCCTTTGCTATTGTCTAAGATAATGCTGAAAGACCTGCTATTTTCCAGAAATCACACAGACACAAGTGTACACACACACACACACACACACACACACACACACACTCACACTAGATTTGCAAGGTCAGTATTTTCTCATGACATTCCATCATGACATTCATTACCTTCTATTTGTAATTGCTTATTTATTCCCTTCCTGGCTTCCCAGGTGGCTCAGTAGGTAAAGAATCTGCCTGCATTACATGAGATGCAAGACTCAAGATGCAAGGTTTAACCCCTCGGTTGGGGAAATCTCTTGGAGGAAGAATAGCAACCCACTCCAGGAACTTTACCTGGAGAATTCCATGGACAGAGGGGCCTGGTGAGCCTGTCATGGGGTCGCAAAGAGTTGGACACAACTGAGCATGCATGCCTAACCACTTACTTGCCTTGAAGTTCAATGGGGACCAGGAGTATATTTATTTTGCTCATCTTTGTCAAGACCTGGCATTTTGAAGGCACTCACTGAATAAATAAATCAATAAATGAATGAACACACACGTACACACACACACACACACACACACACACATCACTCCAAAGCCCTCTCCCACTCCTTTGATTCATGATATTCTTCTATCCAGAAACAAATTATTTCACTCCAGATTATAGACAATGAATATTCCCAGGGCAAGGTTGCTTAATAACCAAATTTCCTCCTACTAAAATATGAACAATAAAAAACAGATGTCCATGAGACACGACTGAGCGACTTCACTTTGACTTTTCACTTTCATACATTGGAGAAGGAAATGGCAACCCACTCCAGTATTCTTGCCTAGAGAATCCCAGGGATGGGGGAACCTGGTGGGCTGCCGTCTATGGGGTCGCACAGAGTCGGACATGACTGAAGCGACTTAGCAGTAGCAGCAGCAGCATGAGAATTAGTTCTGATAGGGAAAGATCATAAGGTAAAAAGGACTAAAAGAGAGAAAAAATGCAGGTCCCTGGGCAAGAGTAAACACATGCTCACCTTGACAGTTTTGCTCAGATATATCCCATCTTTTTAGAGGGGGGTTCAGGATGGGGAACACATGTACACCCATGGCAGATTCATGTTGATGTATGGCAAAACCAATACAATGTTGTAAAGTAATTAGCCTCCAATTAAAATAAATGAATTATAAATTTCAATTATAAAAAAATAGAGCCACAGACCTTTCCCCAGTAAAAAAAAAAAATTTTTTTAATAAATAAAAATGTCTCTGCCTTTTGTTCTGGTCAGTTCTCAATCTTGATTTCACTCAGTGCTTATAGAGGATCTGAGTCAGCACCAAATAAATCAGTGAAAATGACTGGGGAAGAGAATATCCAATGAGTGTCATGCTTTAGAGATGCTACAGAAACACTTTCTGTGGAAAATGTCCCAAGTCACTAGGGCACGTTTGACCTGTGTCTGTATTGCAGCATCTGGACTTATCTCAGTATTCCCTGGAATCAAGGGGTACAATCCTAGTGGAAGAACCATAGACTTTGGAATTAGGCATATTGGAATCATATCTTAACTCAGCCACTTAGGAGCTCTGAAGGTGGATCACCTTGGGCAGGTGACTTAACCTTACTCTATGGCTCCAATTATAAAATGAAAATAGCAATGCCTTGTTGGAAAGAACCTAGCACTGGTAATATAAATATGTGTAGTTTTTTTTTTCTTAATTCATTTAGTCAGGAGCTTGCAAGAAATTTTAGAAAAGACAGTCTTTTAAATAAAATCATACTACCATAGTAAGGATTAAGCAAGTCTACTCTACCCCAGGGAGAATAATTAAATAAGGTCCTTTATGTAAGAGGGGACTTCCCTGGTGGCTCAGATGGCAAAGCGTCTGCCTACAATGCGGGAGACCTGGGTTCAATCCCTGGGTCAGGAAGATACCCTGGAGAAGGAAATGGAAACCCATTTCTCCAGTATTCTTCCCTGGAGAATCCCATGGATGGAGGAGCCTGGTGGGCTACAGTCCATGGGGTCGCAAAGAGGGGACACAACTGAGCAACTTCACTTTCACTTCCTATGTAAGAAGAGTTGACTCACTGGAAAAGACTCTGATGCTGGGAGGGACTGGGGACAGGAGGAGAAGGGGATGACAGAGGATGAGATGGCTGGATGGCATCACCGACTCAATGGACGTGAGTCTGAGTGAACTCCAGGAGTTGGTGATGGACAAGGAGGCCTGGTGTGCTGTGATTCATGGGGTCGCAAAGAGTTGGACACGACTGAGCGACTGAACTGAACTGAACTGATGTAAGAATATTCTGAAGTTTATAAAATTCTCTCCCTAGAAATCTTCCTCATCTAAGTTCATTGAAATCTGTGAGGAAAAGAACAGGTTATATTCCCTCTATTTTATAGAAATAACTGAAATTAGGTTAAGTGCCTTGGCTAACAGTACACTGTTCTGGTAGAAAGATACTGTTCTTTCCAGTTCTAATTTTTTCACCTCTCATCTATTGTTTACAATACTTCTTTGGTCATTCTCATAGCCTCTGCTAGCTCTAAAAATCTATGATACACTGCTTTTTTTCTTTATACCCTTTTGCCAAAAGGGAAAGTGAAGTCTTAGTCACTCAGTCGTGTCAGACTCTTTGCAGTGTTACAGACTATACTCAACCAGATTCCTCTGTCTTTTGGATTTTCCAGGCAAGAATACTGGAGGGGGTTGCCATTTCCTCCTCCAGCAAATCTTCCTGACACAAGGATCGAACTGGGATCTCTCACAATGCAAGCAGATTATTTACTATCTGAGCCACCTGGATCCTCTCTTGCCAAACTGGGAGAAAAATACAAATATTTTGTGGCTATGGTGGACTTTTGAGGGGAAGTGAAATGAGGTACATTGTTGAGGAAAAAAACAAACTTAAGAAAGAGATGGGGAAAAGTTAAGACCATATACAAAAGAGTGGCTGATTTTAATAATTGCCCCAGGTTTTCTGCTTTTATGGAAGAGTTCAATAAGGAATGGGTTCCATTTCAAGTTCCCTAGCTTCCAAAATCTCCATATGTTAGAGCTGAAAGACATTTCATCTTCTTCCCTCTATCCTCAAGCTCCTAATTTTAAAGAATGAAAAAAAGAAAGCCAGAGAGGTCACCTAACTGGAGCAAAGATGCAGAGAAGTTAAGGGAGTGGCAGTTTTTCTTGTCTTTTGCCTCAAGACCTCATTCTTACCCTCAAATAGTGTTAGAGGAAAAAGGTTAACAAACCAATGGTTAGTAAAATCACAGGGAAAATTCCATGAGAAAAAATTGAATCCTTTGCATCAATTAAGAAGAAGAAGAAGAAAAAAAGTTACTTGGTGTGTGGCCATGATCTCTCTTTATGCAAAGAATGAATGTTGATATTAGAAAAATGCACTTTTGCCAAATTCACAGCTCTTTCAAAACCAATGGGTTCAATTTTAAATCCAACCCAAATTATGCGGTTCTCAGAATTGTTTATGCATAGCAAAACTCCATTTCCTGCAAGTGAGTCAGCTGTCTGTAACATCATTCATAATGCTTCAAGCACTGCAAAAATAATTGTTTGATTTAAATTAATTTTACAGTTCTGTGGCTAACTGAGAAAGTAAAATATCTTCGTGAGCTAGTTTTGGATTTTTTTTAACTAAAGTAGTGATTTGGTGAAAGATTGCCTTTTTTTAGTTGTTTCTCCCATTTCAAATCACCTAAAGATAATCTTCTTAGTTTCGAAGTAAAGATTATACTCCTAGTGCAGTGCTCAGTTGCTCCGTTATATCTGAGTCTTTGCAACCCCATGGACTGTAGCCCACCAGGCTCCTCTGTCCATGGGGTTTCCCAGGCAAGAATTCAGGAGTGGGTTGCTATTTCCTCCTGCAGGGGATCTTCCCAACCCAAGGCTCAAACCCACATCTCTTGTGTATCCTGCATTGGCAGACAGATTCCTTCCCACTGCACCTACTCCAGGTAAATTCACAAATAAATGCTGCTGCTGCTGCTGCTGCTGCTGCTGCTAAGTCACTTCAGTCATGTCTGACTCTGTGTGACCCCAGGGACTGCAGCCTACCAGGCTCCTCTGCCCATGGGATTTTCCAGGCAAGAGTACTGGAATGGGTTGCCATTGCCTTCTCCTTAATAAAAGCTATTGTTTTGGGGGGGAAAAGGCATAAGAAAATATTTGGAGAGGCCACTGGGATGTAGCCAGGCAATGTAGTCACGTATAAAAGAAAGGGGCAGACAATAGTGGCCAGATCTGAAGCTCTATTTATTCCCTGGGAATGTCACCCTCTATGTATCAGATGCCGCTTCTGGTGCAGGGAGAAGCACCATAAATGAAAACATGCAGGAAATATGGCTGGAAGAAGGCTGGTTATCCTGGATGTCATTTGGCTGAGGGGATCTAACCAAAGTTAAGATGGTGACTGGACAGGCAGTAAAGCACAGTGTCAAGAACTCCAGGCAGGCAGGTGAGTTGTTAGTCTTGGGCAAATCTGTCTACAAGCAGCAGAGCCCCAGAAAGTAGATACAAGCAGAAGTCCCCATTGGGGGACTATCCCAGAAGAGTAGAGACCAAAGCAAGTTACAAAGGCTGGGATTCAGACATGAAAGCAGGAGTAGGCTAAGTGTAGAAAGGGACACAGGGTTGGAGAATAAGGCAGAAGGCCAGGTACTCTACTTGATTTCCAAGGTCAAGAGCAAACCGGCAGCAGATGTGATTTGATCCTGTGTCCCTGAATAGAAGGCTTTACAGCTCTAAACCTCCCATGCCCGGGTCAGATGCCCAGCTCTGGATCCTGGGCTAAACCTGCCTGCCTACTGACTTAGCTAGAGATGAAGGCACCGAGGCTGTCCTGAGGCCACACCTGGAAGGAGCACTGCAACTTTATCACAATAAGTATAAAATCAGGGGAGGGGAATCCTCACATGCCAGGGCTTCACTGGCATCTGATATTCTACACATTCTGCTCATGTGACATTTACTCTTGCCATCTACCCAAGCCTTTAGTATTCTAGCTGAAAACTGTTCCATCATGACAAGAAACAACAGTTAAAGGTCTACTTTTGTAAAACCAGCCTAATAATACTATACAGAGGGAAAAACGTGGAACTGAGTCTGTAAGAAGTAGGTTTGCTGGACCTGCTGGAGCTGTCTGTGGTGTCACTGCCACCAACCAGCTTGGTTTTTGTCAGGGTGACAAAAACAGGGTGAGCTCACAGGTTCCTTTCAGCTCCAGCTTTCTATATTTTCATTCCCAAACTCAAAAGTTTAAACACTACTAAAGGATCTGGGGCTTTCTCTTCTAGACAGTTCACATGGCATTCATAACACTGAATGCTCAAATGAAAAACATAAAGAGGACTTTGTCCTCAGTTGCTTCAGAAAGTCATTACAATTTATTAAGTAAATAGCCTAGATTTCAAGTGCATTTATATAACTGTATTAAGAGACCATAATAAAGGAATATTACATTTCTATTGAGCCAACTCTCTAACAGGTATATGATTGAATTTTTGTTCCTTTTTCTTTAAAGAGAAGAAATTAAGGCTAAAAAAATCTGTGCTAAAGTTAAAAAGAGACCATTAAAACCCTGCAATAATGAGCTGAGACAAGCTCTTCTGTCAAATTGAAGAATGGCTAATGAAAACTCAGAACATACTGCCCACTCTCAATCAGTAATATTTGCACTGTATAAAACATTCAAAATTAACTGTATTAAGAGACCATAATAAAGGAATATTACATTTCTATTGAGCCAACTTCTAACAGGTATATGATTGAATTTTTGTTCCTTTTTCTTTAAAGAGAAGAAATTAAGGCTAAAAAAATCTGTGCTAAAGTTAAAAAGAGACCATTAAAACCCTGCAATAATGAGCTGAGACAAGCTCTTCTGTCAAATTGAAGAATGGCTAATGAAAACTCAGAACATACTGCCCACTCTCAATCAGTAATATTTGCACTGTATAAAACATTCAAAATTATTCTATAGTGTATATAGTTTGTAGTATCCAATAAAAGATTTAAATATCCATGCCAAAGAGATGCAAAAGTCAGTGAATTATGTGATTGAAGACAGTTAAATAAGTTAAATTGAAGACAGTTAAATTTAAGACAAATTTCAAATTCATAAAAAGTTACCCAATTTAGAATAAGAGGTTTGATAATAATTTAAACAAATGACAAATTGTTATTCACAAATATGCTTCTTCTGCCCTTTTTATAACATATTCAGACTTTATATAGCAACTCATTCTCCCAGTCATATTTTTCCTGGTGAACATGTGCAGGAATGTAGTTGCATACATATTAAACTATGATAGAAATATCTGTGTTTGTGTGTGTGCATGCTCAATCACTCAGTTGTGTCCAACTCTTCCTGACCCCTTGGACTATAGTCCATCAGGCTCCTCTGTCCATGAAATTTTCTAAGCAAGGCTACTGGAGTGAATAGCCATTCCCTTCTCCAGAAGATCTTCCCGATCCTGGGACTGAACCTGGGTCTCTGCATCTCTTGCATTGGCAGGCAGATCCTTCACCACTGTGCTACCCGGGAAACCAAATATCTCTTTAACTTTTCCTTAAAAGTTGAAACAAAATCTTCTTGGTAATTAACTATATAGTAAAATACCTGTAAAATAGTTAAGTAACCTTTATTGAACATGATAACATATTGGCTAATTCTTCCAAACCAGAGTCTGGAATAATTTTTCTTTTTTAACTTAGATTTATACAATGTTGACACAAAATAAAAGGTAATGAAAATACTTGTACCTATCCAGTTGGGTGAACACAATAATATTCTCTAGAGATATGTTAAATTAATAAACATTTTATAACAATTCTGTGAACATGTAATATAATACATAAAATTTGGCTAAATTCTCAAGCAAAGTAATTTATTAGCTTTCTGTTTACTAAGGTTTTTCACCTTGAAT
>SJYC01011272.1:0-16728 GCA_006408675.1 Madoqua kirkii | reverse complement strand
TTTTACCTATTTCTTTTATACCTTTAGATTTTTTCTTTCTTTTTAGACTATCTAGTAGCTTTCACTTCATTCTTCAAAACATAGATACCTAAAACTCTGAGTCTGCTCATCAGTGCAGCTCAACAATAAATTCTAAACAAAGAAAAAAATGCTTATTGAGATGTCACTAAACTTTGTTTCATTATAATGCTGCAATTATTTAATCAACTGGAAATAGAAAATTATACAAAGTATTTAACTTAATACCTTAAAGACCTTAAAAGAAATGACAATGTTTCATATGTATCTGTATTGTACAAATCATTCTTTTCACTTTTTAAATTTGAAAATTATTTATGTAGATCTTACTGCCTGTCAGGTTCTGTTCTAGCCAGTGAAAAGAATAGTAAAAATTCCTACACTACAAAGCTTACATTCTAGAGAAGAGAGGTTAGCAATAAACATAAATAAAATTTAAGAGTGTGTGTAACTTACAGCATTTTTTACCATAAGCATGCAGATGCTTCCTGTGAACCACATTTATTTTCAGCTAGAGGTGATGGGGTGGGCAGATGAAGGAAGAAGTCTGAAAAAAATCAGCCCTCATGAAGGGTACAGATAATTAACATGTATGATAGTGACAATACATATTATTCTCCAATTTACTCAGTTCCAGCTTCCAATATTATATGTAATAGGTGGTGCCTACCTTGCACTTCCCTGTAGCTCAGATGGTAAAGAATCTGCCTACTGTGCAAGAGACCCAAGTTCGATCCCTGAGTTGCAAGGATCTCCTAGAGAAGGGAATGGCTACTCACTCCAGTATTCTTGCAAGGAGAATTTTGTGAACAGAGGAGCCTGGTGGTCTACAGTCTATGGGGTCGCAGAGTCAGACACAACTGCACAACTAACATTTTCATTTCACTTTTACTTTGCATTTCACGTCACTTAATGGCTTTGGGGCTGCATTATTCAGAAAGAAAGGGAGGAGAGTTAAAAGGAGTTGTCTTATCTGTCCAGAACCCATTGTAAACTCCAATTTTATTAGAAGAGGATTTGACTTCAGAGTGTAAAAAGTTATTTTGGAGTATCGAACATAGCTAAACTGATAATTTTATCATTGTCATCTTTTTCCTAAAGAATGGTCATATTTTTCAGTTATCGTGTTTTCTTGTGGTATGTGTTGAGTTCATGCCATAAACAGATACAGTCATAGTTCTGTCTCTGTTCAGTGAAAAATTACACTACTGACATGTCCTGGACAGACTGTATTTTTGAATGCCTGGATTACCCTGTCTCCCTTCAACTGAGAAAATTCTGCTCATCTTTTAAGTCTAGGCTCCCCAAAAGTTATTTGAACAATAAAGGCACTTCCCAGCACTTAACCACCCAGGTAGAATTGTTCCACTTTTCCTCTGGGTATGGTCTAATTCACTCAGAGCTCCTGAAATGAAAATGTTACTCTTTGGTGCTTACGATTTGATCTCTTCCTGACCTTCAACTTAGCTCACCAGAATGAAAACCCTTCAATGGCAATTACTGTCTTGTCTTTGCAGCTTCAAGCAAAAAGTGCCTGGTCTTTATTAAGTACTTAATACATGTTTCCTGCTTAAATGTATAATAAGCTAATGAATAAGTGTTTACATAAGGTGGCAAAATGACAATCTCTTATTTTTCCTTCCTGTACTTAACGATTATATTTTTCAAGACAACCCGTTCAATTTAGGCAGGTCGGTTTTGCCCACAGGCTAGGCCATAGGGGACTGTCTGAGGAAGCCTCATTTTCATCTTATAAATAAATGAGCTGACAATACCTACGAAGCTTTTATAGAGCACCTGAAAAGTTTCAAAATATTATACTATCCCTAAATAAAATTGGATTAAGACAAAGTGACCACGTTTTATACAAAAATAGATTTAGAAAGTATAATAAAACCAGATAGGTGTTCTGACTGTGAGGCTAGTGAACACTTGAAATATGGTGGAAAGGGAATATGCGGAGTTGCAAACCAGATGTCTCTTTTCAGGAGGAAAGGGTTGATGCTGGTGGACTCCACAGAAGGCAGTGACCTCTTAGGTTAATGTCTTTCAAAGACATTCTGTTCTCCACTGTGAGCATTAATAGGGCAGGGCATGGTTCCCAGATAGATGAAAGTGACTTATAATATCTTAAAGCAATAAATAATAAGCGAATATTTATTAATTATTTAGTATACTAAGCACTTTATAACCATTATTGTTTTTAATCCCTACAAAACCCTTTATTTTCCTTGTATTTTATAGATGAGGAAACAGAAAAGGTCCAGTAATTTATGCAAGGTCAAACACTCCAGAATAAAGAAAGGAGTTAAATCCAAGATGTCAGCACATTCCTACCCACTCTTCTGCTTCCAAACTTAAAAATATCAAGAAAGCTCTTCGGATGATGAAATTTTTAAAATAAAATTTCACATTCCTTGTACTGATCTTGGAAGACCAAGGACTGACTTTAGATTTGCTGTGTCATAGTATGGCATAGAATCATGGGACAAAGTCTCCACTCTACCACGTCAGGGTAACTGAACCACCGTTCAACAGGTGACTGCTTAAAAGAACATGTTAAGATCCTTCATACGGCAGCATAATTCTGCCATTTTTCCTTCCCATCTTATTTTACCATTCAGTAAAAATTGTCATCCTTTGGTATTTCTCATCAAGATATTTTGTATGCTACTAATATATGTAAAACATATTCTATCCCAGTGAAGGAATATACTAAATAATTATGCCAGTCTAACAGAAGGACATATTGAGGCCCCTACTTTTTGTTATGAAATATTAATAGTAAGGGCATGGTTCCAAGCTGAGTACATAAAAACAAATTACTTTGGAGGTTCAGGGGATGTGCTATAGTTAATCTGTCGCTGAGCTGAATTAGCCTTCAGAAATAAAAATTGCTCCCAGTAACATGTTTAACCTAAGGCTCAACTTATTTTTACCAGGTGGGGCTTTAGGGAGACTGTTGAAAGTTATTATAAACTTTCTGAGCTCATCAAATATGGAATAATAAATTCAGTACAGAAGACAATGTATTGATCCAAGGATGCTAAAAATAGAGTGGGGACCTAGTACTTAATGACCCTCAGAAGTAAAATCATGTAGTAATTTTACAGATGCTAAAATATTATGTTGTACTTTCTTAATCCTAAACCAATAATCCTTCTCATCCTTAATGTTACAAAGAATTAGTGATCAAGGTCACTTATAAAATATTGTGTATATCTAATAAGGGGAAATAACCTGTATAAGTGTTTCTTTAAATTTACCACAAAGGGTCTTCCCAAGGTTTTTCAAGAAAAGCAGAACAGATCAATTGTATAAGCAATTTTAAGGACTGGTGAATTCCCTTTCACCTCTCTGGACCTCAGTTTAAGATCTCAAGTGTGCATGACCTGTTTCACGTTGGCAGAGCTAAAAATAATTTACTGAGAATTTGCAAATATAACAATTCTCTTTCAAGATCTGCACTAATGCCTTTAACTGGGACTCAGCCTCTGGGAAATTTTTGCCCTGTTCCTTAACCTGGGTCATGCTGCTTAAACTCTCCAGGTCATATCTATAAATCAGGTAGAAAAAAATGCAAGTTCTAGCCATGGTACATAGCGATTCTGGAAAAGAAGTTTAAAAAAAAAGAAAAGATAAAAATGGAGGTGTAAAAACGGGATTAAAGAAGTATCATATGTTAGTAATAATTGTTTTAAAATAGATTGTATGTGGAGAGGAGGATGTAAAAGAAAATGCAATTTATAAATTTTAAGCTATGAAAGAAAGTAATTTTGAACTTTAATTCTCTATTGCTATTAACAAATGAAAACTTTATTCTAGATAAATTGTTGAGCCTCTGATGATAATAGCTGGGTTTTTTGGAAAATATATTTATTAAATAATTCCACAATAAATCATTGTAAACACTAGGCACAAGAGAATGTTAAAGGGAAAAGTAAGAACTAGGAATTAATTCTTTTTTACCTTGAGAGATTTTAGATACGGACACTGATGTCTATAACCGTAAGGGGACAATGCCATGAAGTCTTAACATCTAAAAGAATCTCATTTGCTGAACTCTAATTCTATGTTTTCATCTAACAGCATGCAGGTGAGTTTTTTAGTTTGCACTTTATGAACTTTTAATTGAGTTTTTACTTCTTTTTTTAAAGAATAGTAGGTAAGCAGCCATATCTGGGAAATTCAAGGACACAGCACAGAAAGTTGTTGAATCTTTGTGAAGACATTTTTTATCTAATAGATTTATGCCATTTCATCCCAGCTTTACCACTAGCTAGAAAAAGCATAATCACCTTATGTGCTAAGCCATGCAAATAAAACCATCACTGAAAAGTGTGTGTATAAATTTCCATATTGTGTTAATCAATAAATAATATAATATGAGATAGTGTAATTAAAATGTAAATGCCTGCATGCCTTAGAACTTTTATCAGTTGTTTCTTACTAAATAGTATTTATGTGTTTAGCACTTTCCTGTAAGTCATTATATGACTTCATGCTGAAAATCACCCACCAGGGAGTATTAACTGAGCTCTTAGCTGAAGTAAGCAAGTTTCCTCCGATAGTATGTGGCAGAGACCAAACCCAAACCCTTGTCGGTTGCCCTTGCCTGGGAGGTGCTTATCGCTGCACATTGAAGCTCAGTGAATGTGCCATCTTTCATTTAGTGGCAGTCACTTAAATTACAAGCGTTGAAAATAGTTACTCTACGAAAAGTGACCTTGTGTTTCAGAGTCAGATAAGTGACAGTTTGAAGAAAGACCGAAGCTCTACCATTATCCTCGAATGCTAGCAATCGCAGTAGGCTCTCCACAAGGACAAGCATTCCTCTCTATTTCCATGGTCCCCCTGGGCTGTGTGTCACAGGTGTGGACACCCAACTGAAACATGGATTCTGAAAGGGCTGAGTTCGTGCAGGATATTTATTATTTATATTACATTCAATATATATTTTATACTTCTATATCTTGACTGCACTGGCTCTTCGCTGCGAGGCGAGGGCTTCGATCTCGCTGTGGTACATGCGCTTTACCTAGCTCTGGCAGCTCTTGGGCTCAGTAGTTGCAGCATGTGAGCTTAGTTGCCTGATAGCGTGTGAGATCTTACTTTCCCAACCAGGGATCAAACCCACGTCCTCCACTTTGGAAGGCAGATTCTTAACCACTGGACCATCAGAGAAGTCCTGAATACTAAGAATAATTAAATTAGACTTTACTGATGACCCAGGAACAGCAACATGGGCAAGACAAAGAAAATGACATAGACATTGAAGATCTTGCCAGTTTGCAAGATCCTCTTCCATTTGAAATTTCCCAGGAAGCTGCTTCTCCTTGGCAGAGGCCACCCTTCTTTGACCACTTGGCAATATTTTAAGCTTTCTCAAAGCCTGGGGCCAAGCCCACAAAGAGACTAGTCTGCCTCCCACATTGTGACATCTGAGCTAGGAATGGACGTCTTTTCTCTCAGTAGTTAACACCAAAAATATTCACTCCTTTATATTTTGCCTTCGCACAGCAGCTCAGAATTACCCTCAAGCCACTGCTGAGCCAATTCAGAATACTACCCAGGATAACCAAGCTCCATGTAAGAGACAGGTTCGCTGTTCATGCAACAACATATATTGAAGGAGCTGTCTGTACACTATGAAACCCATATCCTTACAACTAAAGCCTGTCTCAGTTATCTAATTTTTTAATTGTATATGAGCAATATTTTAATAAAATTACCCACATTATGAATCAATAATACATTTTAATTAATGGCAATGAAAGGGCAAATTTTTATTTTTCACATAAAAATTTAAGCATTGTTTTAAAGGAAATGAGATTCTGTTTTTTCAGCAACAGTGACAACTACTACTTCATAGGAAAAGCAACAGCTACAGCAAAAATATAAATAAATAAAAGGAAAGGGAAGTGCTTAAAGGGAAAAGAGAAGGAAGGGGGCATACCTATTATATGATACATCGTGGGTTTTAATATAAGTTAGATGTATAAGGTAATCTTGTGTGTGTGTTAGCCACTCAGTCGTGTCCAACTCTTTGAGACCCCATGGATTATAGCCTGCCAGGCTCCTCTGTCCATGGAATTCTCCAGGCAAGAATACTGGAGTAGGTAGCCAGTCCCTTCTCCAGGGAATCTTCCTACCCCAGGGATCAAACTTGGGTCTCATAAATGGCAAACAGATTCTTTACTGTCTGAGCCACCAGGGAAGCCCAAGAATGGTCTTGCTAGAATGTAAATAAAAATTACAGAATCTGAGAGAAATCGCCTACTGAGCAAAACAGTTGATGCTGTAAAAATTAAGTCAGTGGAACTATCATTATTTCCAAGTTATAAAAAATATTATTCCAGTTCTATATTTTAAGTATGAAGTTGCCTGATTACCTTGGTTTTTCTATAAGAATCATTCCATTTTAACAGCAGACAACCCTACAGAAACACATACTGGAAAAAAGGGCCTCATACTTAGTTATTCAAGAAGGGTGACTCAGAGAATGAGCCGTGGCCTTGAGAGTCACCTTCTAAGAAGTCTGGTTGCAACCCCTTTAATTTTCTGTAACTCTGCAATATCTAAGTCACAATTACTTGTAAAGTAGAATTTCTATTTAGAACAAACAGTTCAGGAAATCAAGTTAGTTTTATCTGTTTTATCCTTCAGTTTCAGTATTGAAAGTATGATGTAGACATTAAAACTATGTGTTCAAAAAACTACTTCTTTTTCACACTTGACCGGCTTCAGTAATTCAAAGGCATGATATATTCCCAACCTTGAATATTGATGGCATCTTTTTATACACAAAGGTGAAACAGAGCTGGGGCATCTCATAATATCTTTTGCCTCTCTCTCCTCTGTATAATCTTGGTTGCTGTCCCCCAGCTGTATGCTGGTCCCCAGATGGTCCCAGCCTGGCTAAGTGTGAACAGCCTTCCCTTTGTACCTACAGCTTCTAACCTCTCCTGAATTCCGCTTGAGGCCACAGGCCGTGCTGCCTCGGTTGCTGATCTGATGTTGTAGTTGCAAGTTACCTACTGGCAGGGAGCTGAAAAATCTGTTCAGCTCAGACATCTCTAAGCCCAGAGCCTTTCATTCACAAGAAATATTGAAATAGCAGAGACATGCTTCAGGAATGTTAACTCTTCCAAACACAGAGGAAAACTTGGTTCCATGATTCATACATTTTGTGGCAATGACATTTGGCAGTGACTTTATTGAATTTGGGAAACACGATGTTCTGGCTAGTTGCCACACAAGGATTATGCTTATATTAGGCATCCTGACCATTTTTTGGAGTTTACCCCCAAAGAGAATCATCACAGACAAAGTTTATATGCCAGAAATTATTTTAGAAAGCTGTAACAAATGCCCACAGTGGCTGTCATTTTTAAAGATCAGGACAAGTTCTACCCTATTTTGGTAAATAATACAGTTCTGTGAAGCAATTCTGCATTATAAGTTATGTTCGCACAATTCAAATTCCATATGTTAAATATCATTGAGACAAATGTATTTCAGTTATACACACACACCATTTACCTACCATTGTCCCAACAGACACAACTGTAACTCAGCTATACAGCTGTACAGTCTATGCTGTCCCATTTTGGATGGCTTCCTTACCCCATCAATATAAATATCATCGTCATTTCATTGGTCCCATATGTTTTCATGTTGCATTCAATGAAGCCTCAATTTTAAAGCAGTTACAACAAAGACTGACAATGGTGATGACACAAAGGAAACAGTTGGGAAATTAGGAAATGTTATTAAATGGTTATGAGTATCTTTGTAGTGAAGTGTGAAGTAATAGAAATGATAAACTAATAAAGAGGGTAGCTTTTGTTTTCTAATTCCTTGATTTTCAGCATTCTAAAATGTTGGCAAATGGCAATATTGGTTCTCGGAGTAATGGTGAATATTAGAAGTATTTTAGGCAGCTTCTGGGATAATTCAGCACCTTTAGTGCTAATTCTGCCATTGCTAATCACAGCTGACTCACATTGATTTTTTCTGCAGTTTATTAGAATTCTTCAATATGGAATGCTTTAAACTTGGTCTTATAATTGAGTTCTTTAAAAATTGTTCATTACTATGGAGTTTACTTCTTTAAATTCACTGGTTGAGATTCTTCATCTGTTAGTTAAAGAGCCTAAATATAATGAGTTCTAAAATGCTTTGGTTCCATGACATCTGAGCCATTTGACTTCAAAAGGCTTTTGTACCTTTCCTACCTGTAGAACATCTATTTATTCTTTTAGACTGCTACAGCTCTTGTACAAAAAAAACTTTGTTTTGTATTTTAGGTTTGTATCAGAACTTCATGCATTTTATTCTTATTTCCTTGCACCTGCCTTTAGTGGATCAAAGCAAAAAGAAAAAGTTTAGGGTTGGATATGAACTCCCCAAAATTCATCTCTGTATAGCTATTTTTTAATTCTTATTTGTGAATTTCCTACCCCAACACTATTGACTTATTTTGCTTATATATTTTAGCCGGTATACAGACTAAACTTTATCTAAAATAACTCAAAGACCTCATGATATCTGTAAAGTGGTTTGTTTAACAGAGCTTTGGTTGTAAGAATTTCAAAGCAAGCTTTATTTTTTATAAACTCCAAATTTGAGTAAGACATAAAAAGTGGGGTACATGAAATGATACTCAAGTTTGAGTAAAATTTTAAAAGGTATATATTATTTGTAATCATAGGGGCTTCCCAGTTGGAGCTAGTGGTAAAGAACCTGCCAGCCAATGAAGGAAGCATAAGAGACGGAGGTTCGATCTCTGGGTCAGAAGGATCCCCTGGAGGAGGGCATGGCAACCAACTCCAGTATTCTTGCCTAGAAAATCCCATGGACAGAGGAGCCTGGTGAGCTACAGTCCAGTTCACTTCAGTCACTGAGTTGTCTGACTCTTTGCAACCCCATGGACTGCAGCACACCAGGTCTCCCTGTCCATCACAAACTCCTAGAGCCTACTCAAACTCATGTCCATTGCATTGGTGATGCCATCCAACCATCTCATCCTCTGTTGTCCCTTCTCCTCCCACCTTCAATCTTTCTGAGCATCAGTGTCTCTTCCAATGATCAGTTCTTTGCATCAGGTAGCCAGATTATTCGAGTTTCAAATTCAGGATCAGTCCTTCCAATGAATATTCAGGACAGATGCCTTAGGATGGACTAGCTGGATCTGGTTGCAGTCCAAGGGACTCTCAAGAGTCTTCTTCAACACCACAGTCTTCTTCAACACATTCAAAAGCATCAATTCTTCAGTGCTCAACTTTATAGTCCAACTCTGACATCCATACATGACTACTGGAAAACTACAGCTTTGACTAGACAGACCTTTGATGGTAAAGTGATGTCTCTGCTTTTTAATATGCTGTCTAGGTTAGTCACACCTTTTCTTCCAAGGAGCAAGTGTCTTTTAATTTCATGGCTGCAGTAACCATACGCAGTGATTTCAGAGACCAAGAAAATAAAGTCTGTCACAGTTTGAACCGTTTCCTCATCTATTTGCCATGAAGTGATGGGACCAGATGCCATGATCTTCGTTTTCTGAATGTTGAGTTTTAAGCCAACTTTTTCACTCTCCTCTTTCACCTTCATCAAGAGGCTCTTAAGTTCTTCTTTGCTTTCTGCCATAAGGGTAGTGTCATCTGCATATCTGAGGTTATTGATATTTCTCCCAGCAGTCTTAATTTCAGCTTGTGCTTCTTCCAGCCCAGCATTTCTCATGTTGTACTCTACATATAAGTTAAATACACAGGGTGACAATATACAGCCTGATGTACTCCCTAGCCAATTTGGAACAAGACTGTTGTTCCATGTCCGGTTCTAGCAGTTGCCTCTTGACCTGCATACAGATTTCTCAACAGGTAGGTCAGGTAGTCTGATATTCTCATGTCTTTAAATTTTTTCCACATTTTGTTCTGATCCACACAGTCAAAGGCTTTGGCATAGTCAATCAAGCAGAAGTAGATGTTTATCTGGAACTCTCTTGCTTTTTTGATGATTCAACAGATGTTGGCAATTTGATCTCTGGTTCTTCTGCCTTTTCTAAACCCAGCTTGAACTTCTGGAAGTTTGCAGTTCACGTACTGTTGAACCCTGGCTTGGAGAATTTGGAGCATTACTTTGCTCGTGTGTGACTGAGTACAGTGAAGTCACTCTGTCATGTCCGACTCTTTGCAACCCCATGGACTGTAGCCTATCAGGCTTCTCCATCCATGGGATTCTCCAGGCAAGAATACTGGAGTGGGTTACCATTTCCTTCTCCAGGAGATCTTCCCAACCCAGGGATTGAACCTGGGTCTCCTGGTTTGGAGGCAGATGCTTTAACCTCTGAGCTACCAGGGGAGTAATGTGTGCAATTATGTGGTAGTTTGAGCATTCTTTGACATTGCCTTTCTTTGGGATTGGAATGAAAACTGACCTTTTCCAGTCCTGTGGCCACTGCTGAGTTTTCCAAATTTGCTGGCATACTGAGTGCAGCACTTTCATAGCATCATCATTTAGGATATGAAATAGCTCAACTGGAATCCCATCACCTCCACTAGCTTTGTTCATAGTGATGCCTCCTAAGGCCCACTTGACTTCACATTCAAGGATGTCTGGCTCTAGGTGAGTGATCACACCATCATGATTACCTGGGTCATGAGTATCTTTTTTGTGCAGTTCTTCTGTATATTTTTGCCATCTCTTCTTAATAACTTTGACTTCTGTTAGGTCCATACCATTTCTGTCCTTTACCGAGTCCATCTTTGCATGAAATGTTCCCTTGGTGTCTCTAATTTTCTTGAAGAGATCTCTAGTCTTTCTCATTCTATTGTTTTCCTCTATTTCTTTACATTGATTAGTGAGGAAAGGCTTTCTTATCTCTCCTTGCTGTTCTTTGGAACTCTGCATTCAAATGGGTTTATCTTTCCTTTTCTCCTTTAACTTCCCTTCTTTTCTTGGCTGTTTTTAAGGCCTCGTCAGACAACTATTTTGCCATTTTGCGTTTTTTTTTTTTTCTTGGGAATGGTCTTGATCACTGTCTCCTATACAATGTCATGAACCTCTGTCCATAGTTCTTCAGGTACTCTATCAGATCTAATCCCTTTAATCTATTTGTCATTTCTACTATATAATCATAAGGGATTTTATTTAGGTCATACCTGAATGGTCTAGTGGTTTTCCCTACTTTCTCCAATTTAAGGCTGAATTTGGCAATAAGGAAGTTGCCGTAAAGGTGGTCTCATTTGCCTATCTGAGGTTATTGATATTTCTTCTAGCAATCTTGATTCCAGTCCTGTGGCGACTGCTGAGTTTTCCTAATTTGCTGGCATATTGAGTGCAGCACTTTCATAGCTGCACTTTTCAACTTTTAGGATGTGAAATAGCCACAGTCAGCTCCTGGTCTTGTTTTCACTGACTGTATAGAGCTTCTCCATCTTTGGCTGCAAAGAATATAATCATTCTGACTTCAGTGTTGACCATCTGGTGATGTCCATGTGTAGAGTCTTCTCTTGTGTTGTTGGAAGAGTTTGTTTGCTATGACCAGTGAATTCTGTTGGCAAAACTCTGTTAGTCATATTCCTGCTTCAGTCTGTACTCCAAGGCCAAGTTTGCCTGTTACTCCAGGTAGCTCGTGACTTCCTACTTTTGTATTCCAGTCCCCTGTAATGAAGAGGACATCTTTTTTGGGTGTTAGTTCTAGAAAGTCTTGTAGGTCTTCATAGAACCATTCAATTTCAGCTTCTTCAGCATTACTGGTTAGCACATAGACCTGGGTTACTGTGATACTGAATGGTTTGCCTTGGAAATGAACAGAGATCATTCTGTTGTTTTTGAGGTTGCATCCAAGTACTGCATTTTGGACTCTTATTGACTGTGATGGTGACTCCATTTCTTCTAAGGGATTCTTGCCCTTAGTAGTGGATATAGAGTTTATTTGATTTAAATTCACCCTTTCCAGTCCATGGAGTCGCAAAGCATTGGGCACGACTAAGTGGCTTAACTCACAGGCATTTGTAATCATATCTTCCACAGTTTACTCACTAATTAATATAGCTTGATATGGATTTTCTTTTCAGAGTTTGATTTTGTACTCAAAGCATATATTCATACTATAGCCCATGGTATGTGGAATACCCAATACATTATGTTCTGCAGGGGATAACTGCAGCTTGAGGGAGAGAGTGGGATTCTTCTGATCCTCACCTAAGCTCGGTTTCACTCCAGTTCTAGCAGAGGTGACAGAGAAATAGAAGGAAGGAGAGAGTTAAAGCCTTTGCAAAAATGACCCAGAATATAGACAGGTGACTCAGATCAAGAGCACTGTCATCTTATGGTAGAGAGATGGGAGAACCAACTGGAAAGAGTAAAACCCAACTCAAGCCCTTGTGAGGAGGAAAAACAGCCCCAGCGCAGCTGCTGGGGTGCAGGGTCCCTGTGTGGCGCACACACTGCAAGTGTCCCTGTGATCACAGGCCCCAGGACAGTCCTCACTTGGTTGTGGGCATGCAAGATGAATAACCTAATTTTGGATCTTCTTTATGTCCAAAATCATTCTGTAGTATATGAGGGAGAAACACATTTATTTTAAAGGCACTACTTATAAACCTCCCTAAATGATACCTATATCTAAGTAAATAACTTCAAGTTACAGTAATTTTAAAAGCATTGTGTGTTATTTTTTATCAGCAAATCGAATGTCATGTCAGTAACCACAGAAACAGATCCCACAATTAAAGCAATAAGCCACATTTAAGAATACTTTTTAAATGTAAAACTGTTTGGTCAGGGAACTAATATGTCTTTTGTTATTTTTAATAGCTTGTTAAACATTTGAATATCAAAAAAACCCACCTGTTTTCTGTAACAGGTTGTTAATTAGGAAGAGATTTTGGAAACTCTAATTTTATTCATCAACTTATATTCAACTCACAGCTGACTCTTCACTTTGATTTTTCTTCAAATGATTCATTAAGGTTGTTTAATACAGAGCTCTTTAAATGTGGTCTTGTAATTGAGTTCTTTTAAAAATGCCTATTATTCTGGAATCTAGTTCCTTAAATTCTCTGGCTGTTAATGCTTAAGTTAGGTTTGGAAACATTCCTTTTGTTTCCACCAGTATTCACTCTACAACCTCATTAGTCTCTAGATACCTCTTGGGTATATAGCTGAGATATGTCTTCTTATGTTAAGAAAAGAAAAGGAAATGGTAAATTCTTGAATATGATCTCTTTGCAGAAGAAAGTGCCAATTAAAGTACTCCTTGTTATTCTTTCTGAACATACATATGTCTTATCAAAATAGTTTAAAATTCCCTTCACAAAATGATGCAGATTTTCAAGGTTGAAATCTCTTTGTTTACAACACATATGCTTATAAATAGCTGCTTCCTGTAATATAAAGATAATTTTGCTCATGATTTAAGAAGCATCCTTGAGATATCTCTCTATACAATATTACCTCCTATTTTTAAGGACATTAGAAAAAATAAACATTTTCTTTAGGTTAGGTGGGCCTAACCTAAAATAAATAGATTTATTAAAATAAACATCAAATAAAGCAGATTAATTAAAATAATTATATACCCCTATACATTTGACTATGCCAAAGCCTTTGACTGTGTGGATCACAAAAAACTGTGGAAAATTCTGAAAGAGATGGGAATACCAGACCACTTGACTTGCCTCTTGAGAAATCTGTATGGAGGCCAGGAAGCAACAGTTAGAACTGGACATGGAACAACAGACTGGTTCCAAATAGGAAAAGGAGTACCTCAAGGCTGTATATTGTCACCCTGCTTATTTAACTTATATGCAGAGTACATCATGAGAAGCGCTGGACTGGAAGACACACAAGCTGGATTCAAGATTGCCAGGAGAAATATCAATCACCTCAGATATGCAGATGACACCACCTTTATGGCAGAAAGTGAAGAGGAACTAAAAAGCCTCTTGATGAAAGTAAAAGAGGAGAGTGAAAAAGTTGGCTTAAAGCTCAACATTCAGAAAACAAAGATCATGGCATCCGGTCCCATTACTCCATGGGAAATAGATGGAAAAACAGTGGAAACAGTGTCAGACTTTATTTTTTTAGACTCCAAAATCACTGCAGATGGTGACTGCAGCCATGAAATTAAAAGATGCTTACTCCTTGGAAGAAAAGTTATGACCAACCTCGATAGCATATTGAAAAGCAGAGACATTATTTTGCCGACTGAGGTCTGTCTAGTCAAGGCTATGGTTTTTCCAGTGGTCATGTATGGATGTGAGAGTTGGACTGTGAAGAAGGCTGAGCACCAAAGAATTGATGCTTTTGAACTGTGGTGTTGGAGAAGACCCCTGAGAGTCCCTTGGACTGCAAGAAGATCCAACCAGTCCATTCTGAAAGAGATGGGATTTCTTTGGAAGGAATGATGCTAAAGCTGAAACTCCAGTACTTTGGCCACCTCATGCGGAGTTGACTCATTGGAAAAGACTTTGATGCTGGGAGGGATTGGGGGCAGGAGGAGAAGGAGACGATCGAGGATGAGATGGCTGGAAGACATCACTGACTTAATGGACACGAGTCTGAGTGAACTCCAGGAGTTGGTGATGGACATGAAGGCCTGGCATGTTGCGATTCGTGGGGTTGCAAAGAGTCGGACACGACTGAGCGACTGAACTGAACACAAACATGCCTCCCTCACTCTAGTTTGAAAATTCAAAATCAAATCAACAAATTAATCTGCAAAACTTTTCACCATCAATCTTGCTATGAACCTGCTAAAGTGTCACTACAACTCATTAAGGGCAGGGGCTGTATCTGAGTCTTACTCATCTTTAAATACAATTTTTTGTCAACGCCTGGCAGGTAGAAAGTTCTAATAACCTGTTTGTTGAGTGAATGACCCTGATGCTGGGAAAGATTGAAGGCGGGAGGAGAAGGGCACAACAGAGGATGAGATGGTTGGATGACATCACTGACTCAATGGACATGAGTTTGAGTATACTCTGGGAGCTGGTGATGGGCTGGGAAACCTGGCATGCTGCAGTCCATGGGGTCACAAAGAGTTGAACACAACTGAACAACTGAACTGAACTGAACTGAATGAATGAACTAACTATTCTAATTTCACTTAATGGCATGTAATAGCTTGCTCTCCATTATGATTGCAGTCATATAAAGGGTGTCTTTTCCATTTTCTGAGTATATTTTAATACATATCTAGGTTAACAACAAAAATTTAAATTTTAATCATTGCTTCTTCAATTTGGAGCTTGGAGAGATAAAGGGTCACAGTGCAAGGTTTTGCTGCATGTTAATCTTTGTGAGTGTCATGAATTCACCTATTAATATTTAATGAGGACCTACAGAGTATGAAGCTGTGTGCTAGGCAGTGAGAAACAAATACTTAAAAATATTTCAGACTTTTTTGCCCCCAGACATTTTCAGTTTAGCAGTCACAAGATTCCTGTCTTGCATTATAATATACTGTTTGATTGTTTAATTATTTAATCATCTTCCTGCCAAAGAATTAAGCATGATTGTCACTTTGATGTTGAACTTAACTGTACAATACATCTTAGGCTAATGAAATGTGAGTGTAAGTGATATATATTACATTTGAACAAAAGTTTTAAAAGCTATTATGTGGTTTACTTGTTAATTTTCCCATACCGTGAAAACAATGTGCCTCAAATAGTGGAATAAGGAAGTAGAGCAAATGAAAACCCACGGCTGCTTTAGTCTACATTTAACAGGAGCAAAAAGTAAGCCATTTTTTGGAGTGGGCTACTGAGACTTGGGAAGTTGCTTTATCCGTGGTGCAGTCTTCTGAGGCTGAAGAAACTGTTTTTTGTGTTTGCATGTTTAATCATTCAGTCATGTCCAACTCTTTGGGATCCTGTGGACTATAGCTTGACAGGCTCCTCCGTCCATGGTATTTTCCCAGCAAGAATACTGGAGTGCGTTGACATTTCCTTCTCCAGGGAATCATCCAGACCCAGAGATTGAACTGACATCTCTTGCATCTCCTGCATTGCAGGCAGATTATTTACCTTTGAGCCACCAGGGAAGCCCAAATATGACTAATATATGGTCAGAACTCAACAATAATTTCCCAGGTAATTTTAATAGGAGACTGTTCTCATGCAGTGGCTTTCTTCCTTAAACAATGTAGAAATTTGTACTGATTCCACTGAAAAATAGACACTAGATCTGTCTGACTCCATGCTTTATCTACTGTACCAAATTGTCGCTTTAAGTAATCATAATGGTAATTGTAATAATGGGAGGAGGAAATAGCATCTCTCTTTGATTTTATTACACTTTATATTTAATCTACCCAACAATTATACTTGGAAGGCATTTTTCTCCTCTAGGTTAAAAAGATCACGTTATTTACCCCCAAATCACATGTCTGTCTTCACCCTTACCCACTCTTCATTTTGTTTCTTACCTGCTCTTCACAGTTTTGGCAGTAAAAGCCCATAAATGTACTGTGATGCAAAGGGGAGGGACTTAGAGACAGAAGACCTATGTTTCACTCTCCATTACTAGCTAAGTGACTTTAAGGGCATTAGTTAACTTACTTTACCTCTCAGATTCAGTTCAGTTCAGTTCAGATCAGTCACTCAGTTGTGTCTGACTCTTTGTGACCCCATGGACTGCAGCACACCAGTCTTCCTTGTCCATCACCAGCACCCGGAGCTTACTCAAACTCATATCCCT
>SJYC01011271.1:0-28539 GCA_006408675.1 Madoqua kirkii | reverse complement strand
CTATTTGTAAGGCCTCCTCAGACAACCGTTTTGCCTTTTTGCATTTCTTTTCCTTGTTGATGCTCTCCATCACCTTAGCTCCTCTCATTTGGCAATTCTGGTTTCCCTCTGACTGCTAGCTGTTCGACAACTTTCACACAATAAGTCTTTTACAGAGAATCATGTGGACACATGCATGAAATATTTTACCAGAAGCTTTTGGATTCTCAGTGTCATATGAAGTCTTGGCTTTCTAGGAGTCTTATAAACAAAGACACATAAATAAAGTACATCCCCTATAGTCGGCTAAATAATGGCCCTGTTAAGAAGTCTATGCCATAAACCCCAGAACCTGTGAGTATATTACTTTGCATTGCAAAAGGGACTCTGCAGATATGATTAGGTTAAGGATCTTGCATTGCGGAGATTCTTCTGGAATTTCCATGTGGGCCCAGTGTAATCACAAAAATCTATAAAATTGGGGCAGGAATGCCACAGTCAGTGAAGTTCATGTTACCCCAGAAGCAGAGGGAAGGAAGCAGAAATGAAGATGATTAGATGTTGCATTGCTTGCTTGAAAATGGAGCAAGGGGCCAGGAAGTAACCTCTAGAAGTTGTAACAGACAAAGAAGCAGATTCATCCTGGAGCCTCCAGAATGCATCCTTGCCAATCCATTTTAGAGTCTGACCTCCAGATCTATTCAATAATTAATTCTTTTTCTTTTGTCTTACTACTGCTGTTGCTTAGTCGCTCAGTCATGTCTGACTCCTTGAGATACTGTGGACTGTAGCCTGCCAGACTCCTGTGTTTGAAGCAGAGGGAAGGAAGCAGAAATGAAGATGATTAGATGTTGCATTGCTTGCTTGAAAATGGAGCAAGGGGCCAGGAAGTAACCTCTAGAAGTTGTAACAGACAAAGAAGCAGATTCATCCTGGAGCCTCCAGAATGCATCCTTGCCAATCCATTTTAGAGTCTGACCTCCAGATCTATTCAATAATTAATTCTTTTTCTTTTGTCTTACTACTGCTGTTGCTTAGTCGCTCAGTCATGTCTGACTCCTTGAGATACTGTGGACTGTAGCCTGCCAGACTCCTGTGTTCATGGGATTTTCTGGGCAAGAATACTGGAGTGGGTTGCCATTTTCTTCTCCAGGGAATCTTCCCAACCCAAGGACTGAACCTGGGTCTCCTGCCTTGTAAGCACATTCTTTACCCTCTGAGCCCCCGGGGAAGCCCTTTATCTTACTAAGCTTGTGGTAACTTGTTGTAGCAGCAATAAGAAACTAATACACTTCAGTGAGTATGTTGTGATGAATTCTATTGCTGCTTTCTTCAGAGTAAAGTAGGCAAATATGTAACGTTTAAGAAGAGTGTAACTAGCTAGAGATACTTGTCATAGAAGTATTCACAATATGCTAAATTCTAATGAGAACACAAATATTTTATCCCTCTCTTTGTAATCCTCACTTATTTTCCTCCATATTCATGTGTAAGTTTCATCCCAGTTATATCCTTCCAAAATGTCACAAAGGATACCAAGTAAGCTACATCTTACTTTTATTGCTTTTTTGTAATAGTGATTTGAAGCTATCTCTGTAGCTATGCCAAGGATGAAATGACTTGTTTCTTGGAGCTAGAACCCCAAGCCACTTATGATCAAATATTCTCTAAGCCTTTTAAAGAAGTACACCTGGGGTGTGAAAACAAATACAAGCAGTTATTTCAGATCAGATCCGACCCAGTGTGAGTCATAGCCATGTGGCTTCTGGTATTTCTACTATTGGAAGTTTGTTTATTCATTAAACTTTAATCCAAACCTTTGTGTGGAAGGGTTATGTGGCTTTAATAAACATAAAGAAGCCAACAGTGGCTTAAGTTCATCTTATACTCAAGATGGGAAATTAACATATGCAGGAATAATGCAAGAGAATCCTGTGAAATAGACTATCAGTATGAAATGGAATAATAAAGTGCAGAATCTTTTTAAAAGTGCTGAGGAGATTCAGATAAAAAGGTAATTAGAGTCCCTTGGGATTGTCTGATATATTGCCCTTGGCTCCTTAGATTTCTGCAAGGAGAAAAGAAAAGAAACAATTCTTAAACTGTGTTTTCTAGGTAAAAGCAATTGTATCTTCCTCATTGCTGGATCCAGGAAACGATGAGAATGAGATGTTTAACATGGCTAATTAGTCAGGATCTTCGTTTTAGACCTCCTTTTGCCACTGTCTTGTTAGGGAAATTTGTGTTTAAAAGGTTAATTGCTCTTTGTAATACTTTTCCATTGGTTCCATAGTGCACACAACTTCTAGAAGAATTATGAAATGTAAAATTCACCTTCTGTGTCGTCGAGTATTTAATAATTTAAAAATCAAAGTTATAAAGTGGTAGTGAATAAGAAAAAATACAGAAGAGAACTAGGATTGCAAATCTTCCATGTTGAGGCTTAAGGGTGACTTTTACTCTTTATATATTAATATAAAAAATCTTTCCAATGCTGGAAATTTTTTCAAATGTTGAAAAATGCCACTTGGGTTTAGGCTGCTGCATGAATAATGAGCAAATGAATTAAAATATACCAGAGATACTACATAATTATATAATAACCCAGTTATATGACCTCAGAAATGTGGGAATCAATCCTTTTTAAATGTATAATAATTAAATTAATTAAACACTTTTTGATGTCCTTTGTAATTTCATCCTACACATCTTGAAGTAACAAATTTCTTAAATATGCTAATATTTATGAATAAAATTATGCCTTGTTTTAGTTTCAATTTTAAGAATTATTTTTTGTAACATTAAGAGGAACGATTTTGTTCTAATTGTTAAGACCTTTGAAGAGACCCAATAAATAGCACCTCTTTCACTACCACATAACAAACTTCAGTCTAGCAGAAAAATAAGGTAAAAGAATATTATTCTTGAAACATAACTTCACCTTTACTACTCAGAAAGTTCTAGAATGGCATTTACTGGTTATATTTTTGAGACATTCAAACCCCAGAATAAAACAGCCTTATGTATCTCGTTGGGTGGGCTTCTCAGGTGGCACTATCGGTGAAGAACCTGCCTGCCAAGGCAGGAGACAATAGATGCAGGTTTGGTCCCTGGGCCAAAAAGAGCCCCTGGATGAGGGCATGGCAACACACTTCAATATTCATACCTGGAGAATCCCAAGGACAGAGGACCCCAGAGGGCTATGATCTATAGGGTCGCAGAGTCAGACACAACTGAGTGACTTGGCATGCATGCGCGCATCCATCTTCTTAGTTAGAGACACCCAAAGAAGAAAATGTGCTTTTTGTAAAATCAGGTTTATTCTTGAAAGGTAAAATGAAGAGGTGAGTCAAGCACACCCAACATATTATCCCAGTTCTGCCAAGGAGCTAAATCACACTACCTTCCAAGGGCAAGATGACCAAAGGGATGAAGAGGACTCAGAAGTGTTATGTGAATCTCACTTCCTGGATATGAAACATCTGGAAAGGGAAGAAGAAGCAGTGTTTCCCCACTAACTGGACTCTCAGATTCTTGCCAGTACACTTAACATGCAGTCCTTTTATTTGTTTTTATAAACCTTAAGAATACTTCCTCAATCTTTAATTCTCCGGAAAAGTGGTATATTTGTAAGATGTACTTCCAAAGAAATGTTGACCTGTTGCTCATTTTAGCTGTACGTCTGGGAACCGTGTCTATCACTTAGGCACTTCCTGCTGTCTTGTTAAGAAGGGTAACTGTTTACAGTATCCTGGGAAAGGATTAACTCTATAATTTTTACAGACCTTTTGTTTCTAGTCAGTTTCCAATACCTTTCCCAAGGATGTTCAGAAATGTGGTCTTCTCAATAGGAGCATGCTAAGCCTATGTCTATGGGGAACAATGAAAATGCTCACTATAGCTTTTTAATGAATCATAATTGCTGTTTGAGACTATTTTATCATGCTGTACATATCATCTAGATTCATTCTTCCTAAAATGCCTTGCCTTCCAACACATATTAAAACTTTTTCTACCATTTCACACAGTCAACATAACTAGATCTCTATTTAGTATACTCCCCACAGGTCAAAATTGTTCTGTATGCAGAAGTTTCCTCTAAGTTTACCTAAGTTTTCTAAAAAATGTCAGATAAGACAAATTCTAGAAGTGATTTTTTTCTCTGTTATTAGTTTCCTACCGCTGCCTGATAAAATACTACAAATTAGCAGCTAAAAACAATGACCCACATATTAGCCTCTGGTTCTGGAGGTCGGGAGTCTGGTCACATTGTGGCTGGGTTCTCTGCTCAGGGTCTTACCAGGCTGAATTTAAGCTATTAATATCATCCCAGGCTGTGGTTCTCACCTGGGCTCAGGTTTTCTTCAAATGTACTGGTTTATGGCAGAATTCACTTCCTGTGGTTGTAGGACAGTGTCCCTGCAAAGCCTGTTAATTATCAGTTGGTGCCACATTCAGTTGCTAGGGGCTTCTGGTCTCAGCGGTTCAAATATGGGTGTTTGCTTTCTTCCAAGCCAGCAAAGACTTCCCTTCCTGTCACAGCCAGAGAAAATTTTCTGCCTTTAAATGTCCCAGATGATTACATTAGACTCACCTAAATAATATCCCTTTAAACTCATCTATGCCATGTGATAGAAAAATGTGGCTAGAATTATGAAGGGTGTGTATACCAGAGGCAGAAAATCTTGGGGACCATCTTAGAATTATACCCCCAAAACACTGTTAAAAAGTCCTAGGCATTGAAATGCCTGTGTTTCTCTCTTTTTTTCTTTCTAATCTTCCAGTCAGCTCCTTATCTTTGTCAAATACTGTCCAAATTAGACCATCATTCAATTTTTAAAACTTTCTAAAATCTCTGGAAGTAGAGAGATTTAAAATTTTAAATAAATTTCTGTTAAAAATTTAAAGAAAGTCTAAATGAATTTCTTAAATAAACAGGCTACTTAGAACCAGCCAAACCTGGACAAAAGTCTGGACTCTCCTTCTGCATGGTGATTCAACTCTAGCAATTATGGAAACTTTCAGCTTGTTTTCCTCTGTAGAATGAAGACAGTAATTTCCACCCTGAAACTGTCAATATTTAATAAGTGTGTCAAAATTCTTACCACAATGCTAGGTCCAGAGTAACCAGCTAACAATTTCTCTCCTTTTCCTTTATTTATCTGTTCATTTTGGTTCTGCTTGGTTTTCATTTAAACACAAAAGTCTCCAATAGATCAAATGGATCAGATTTTGCCTTACAAAAAACTGTTGCTTTTCCACCAGCTCATTATTCTCAACAAAATTACAGTATCCTACAGTTTATTACCATTGCCAACACCTTGCCTGATAGGGAAGAGCTCTAATCTATTGATCTCTCTTAAAATTCTTATCATGGGAGTCACACTGTCCAAAGCATTGATCATCTAAACAGTAAATTGCGTACTTCACTTACCAGCAGCACACCTTGAGCACTTTAAATATTGATCCTGGAAGGTGGATTATTTATATTGTTTTTATAATTAACACATTTAATGCAGTTCCAGACTCCTCCATATCTAGTAGAATTTTTAGCTGAGTTTCCTTTTCTACAGTGAGTAGAACATCAGGGATAAAATTTGTTCCCTAGTTTATCTTCTTTGCTTTTTTTTAATTGTCCAGTAACTTATTTAACCCAATTGCTTAGAAATTCTTTGCAAGTGTCCCTTGAATTACTTTTAGTTTTTTGTTTGTTTGTTTCTGTTGGGCCTTTGTAGCTGCACAGAAGCTTTCTCTAGTTGCAGCGAGCAGGGACTAAGCTCCAGTTGCTGCGCATGCGCTTCTCATTGTGCTAGCTTCTCTTGTGGAGCACGGGCCCTAGGGCTTGCCAGCTTCAATAGTTGTGGTGAGAGGGCTCCAGGGCCGTGAGCTCAGTAGTTAGTTCCCAGACCAGAGTTCGAACCTGTGTCTCCTGCATTGGCAGGCAGAGTCTTAACCACTGGACAACCAGGGAAGTCCCTTTAGCTTAATTTTTTATACTTGACATTTAACTCTTACTCAGTTCCCTGGTTCTTTTTCACAATTTATTCACTGTGGAAGTGTCTTAATTTGTGGTTTTCTTCTTTCAAGGGTGTGGTTTTACCATATAGTCATGCAGGACTTGTGATCAAGTTACTTTCTTTGAAATACATTATGGTGCTTTGAAATAACTTAAAAAGTTTACCTTGGGATGTTAACAAGTAGTTTAAAAAAAAAATGTTTTAAATGTTCTGTCAGTTTTGGTGTTTGTTTTCCCACCCATCATTAGATATCCTCCTTCCGATAAATATTTTCAGTTGCCCTCACTTTTTTTAAATGTTGAATTTAATCATGCTATTACAACCTAGTAACTGCCACTTTTCTGACCACAGCTCAGAACTAAATCTATTATATTTCATTCCCCTTTGAAGTTCTAAAAGAATTTAATCTTGAAAAGTCATTTATCATATCCAGATACCTGATACCCATCTTTTGTCAAGATTATGATTTCTGCCAACCTGCTTGGGGACAAATGTGCTGCCTTATTACTACTATCTGGCCTAATTTTTTAGGTTCCCTTTGTCTTATTTAACATCTCTTACTTATTCTCATTATCCCAGTGTTCTGCTACATTTTTGTTCCTTAAATATGGAATGTATGCTTATCAAGTTTCCACTTACTTCCCTTGCCCAGTAGTATTTTTATCATGTATAAATCAGTATTCAAGTATTTCTGAACACTGAAATTGAGTAATTTGAAGAGAGTTAAATAGGGGCTTCCCAGGTAGCTGAGTGATAAAGAATCTGCCTGTCAATGCAGGAAATGCAAGAGACATGGATTCAGTTCCTGGGTTGTGAAGATCCCCTGCAGGAGAGCATGGCAACTCACTCCAGTATTCTTGCCTGGAGAATCCCATGGACAGAGGAGCCTAGCGGATTCACAGATAGTTGGACATGACTGGGCAGAACACAATGGAAAGATAACTATAAATGTGCAGTAAGGAACGATGCAGCGTCCCAGGCTTAGCCACAGTGGAGAGCCACGGGAAGGGACAAGCCGAGGGAGTGACTGGAACCCTGAGACAGAGCTGAGGGCTGCCAGAAAGTCAAGTTCAGTGAGGGATGCATCCAACCATCTGCAGACCAGGAGGACTGGAGTCTCTCGAATACACACTGTCACACCTCCTCTGATTACTTTCCGAAAGTCTCCACCAGCTAAGCTTCAGCTGGAATCCAGAGGATAAGGGAGTCCTTCCAGCATATTCTCTTCACTTGAACAGGAGGAGAAGGATGAAGAGGGAGCCTGGAAGAGAAAACTGAAGAATCCAGCAGAAACACCACTGCTATTCTCTGCCTTATTAGAGACATTGTGTCTTAGGAGCAGCATATGTCATTTTTCAATTACTCTCCTTCCAGCTGGGCTGGAAAATATCATTCACTGTCTGTATACTTTGCCAAGCATTCCCTATCACCGTGGCGTCTAAGATGAGTTTGGAAATACGTATGCATTCTCCATTAAGATGTAATTTGATGTCATCTCTCTGGGAAGCTTCCCATAACATCCACAAGAAGACACTCTGAAATACGTGATTGCTTCTCAGGGGCAGTTCTTAGAAGGAAGAGTATTTTAAAGGATTTATCAGTGGCATCAATCCAATGTCTTCTTGTCAATCAAAATTTTGGAATTTCTTACTGTGCTTTTGGCCTTCTTACTGTGCTTTTCAGTGGTGTTACTAGATGACTCAATGTTGATTCCCTCCTTGTTCTTGTTAGCATTAATGGTATATAATATTGTCTGTTTTCTTTGTCCTTAAAAATTTACAATGACAGTAAAATAAAGGAATTTAGAAAATCTTTTTGTTTTAATCTTAAAAGTTTGAATCTTTCTTCTCAAATATAATACATGATAGATCAACCTTGCTAATGGTTTTATAAAGTCTGTTGAAATCTCACCAGTGTGTTCAGTCTAATATTTTTTTTCAGTGCTTCCTTATCATTTGAGGAGAGATAAAAGTCTCCATTACCATCCAAAGGTCTCCACCTTTGGTTCACCATAGTGCCTGAAATTTCCATCTTTAGAGAAGCTTCTCTGATATAAGACCTTATCTTCTGGAAATTCCCATTAAGTGGGTTTAGATTAACTAAGAGAAGTAACATATTGACATATAGAATCACTGATCAGCTTCAAAGTCATCAGGCAAGAAGAAAGAGGCATTGACATTTAGATGGAAGTTCCTATTTAGAGAAGCTAAAGACTTAATCTTAGGCTAATGAAATTAACCCCAGCTTTTATGTCCAACATATTTCTATTCATGGGTAAGGCTAAAGAACAGAGGGTTCATCTCCAAAAAATTTCAAACACCAGGGCTGAGATTTATCTGAAAATTAAGTCCCATCTTTCTCTGTCAGCAAGTGCTTAGGCAAGACCTTTGGTTATATATCAGGTTAACCAAAAAGTTTATTTGGGTTTTCCCAGAACATCTTATGGAAAAACCCAAATGAATTTTTTGATCAAACCATTATTAATACATGGACTGGTAAATTTTCATAAAAGATAAGACAGGAGAAGTTCAGGGATAAAGGCAAGTTAAAGGCCAGTTCTGGGAAGAGAATTGTAAAATTAGAGGAGAATGGAACTGGAAATGCAGAGTGTGGGTAGGCAGATAGTGAAATGGATATGTTAGAAACACATTTTGTCCCCTGTCTCCAACTTAAAAATTGGATCGTTCTATCTTTCGTTCTATCTTATTGGCTATAAAACTCAAAAGTGTGCTTTGATCATTTCTTTATGATAACAACAGATGACACTTTTTTCAATATGCAAGGCAAGATTTTAAAATTTTTTGGATATTGGTTTATTTCATCCTCCCAATAACTGTGAAATGGATAATATCATCATCCTGGTTTTACAGATAGGAAAAAATAATTGAGTCTTAGAACAATTAAGTAACTTATTCTAATATCAAACCCTGCCAAAGTCAGATCCAGGAATTAACCCCTGACAATCTGATGAGAAGCTTTATGCTTAACCATTATACTATACACTCACTGATGAATACAGAAAATACATCTTAACCCTCAGATTAGCATTTTGCTGTGTGTATCAATCAGATCATCCAACGCTGCATCTTTCTCTATGGTCTCAGTCTGTAGCTGGACCAAGGCAGTCACCACTCTGTTACCTTGAAAGGGCACTAGTCTTGGTCATGAATCCTGGTATGGGTAAACCACAGAAGCAGCAAGAAGTGTGGTCTGGGTGAATTTTAAATAGAATCTCTCTCTCTGTTGCTGGGCAAGATGAACCGTTGCAAAGCAGTCCCTCCATAAGGGACTGCTGCAGGTCCATGCCTCCGGCAGCCTTCAGGATAGAGAATATCTGTAGTAGCCACATGCCCAAAAGCCTGGGTTCAAAGCCCAGGACAGGGTGTTCCCCGCTAACACTGCCAATGGGAAGAAAAAGCCCAGTTTTCACTGGTTTCCAGGACAGGACATCCTTTCTCTTCCCTGTGCTATTCTGTGAAAAATATCCCATGTTTTTACAGATAAAAATGAAAATCCCAAGTTATAATGGTCAAATAGGATAGGAATTTTTATGAAAAGAGAGGAGGATTAAATTCTCTAGAGCAATACCTTCAATTTCAACTTCTCTGCTTCTATCACCTTTTGTCCAAGACAGGCCTACACAGCCTAATTTTAACCCCTCTCAAGATCTGTACAAATACAGTGAGAGCAAATAATATTTGCTTTCAACAACCATGAATACACCATGAACAGAGCACTCTAGGCATATGGCTGTGTACAGGCTTCATTAGCAACGACATCCTCAAGGTGGTGACTGGCCTCAGGATTCTAATTGTATTTGACCTTGACAGTGGTGTATACATACCAAGGGTGATGTACAGATTTTCTCAAATTCTGAGTCAAATTGCTTCAGTGTTCATGCAGTTCTATTGAATAAAAGGCAGTTTAGTGAGTGGATTTGCTTTAAGTAGATCAGAGGTTTAGTAACCTGAGTATGTCTTATTAAAAAAAAAAAGAAAAATGAACCAAATAAACATTTACCTAGATGTAAAAGCCACAAAGTACTAAAAAGTTATCACAAACATGGCTCAAAATTCCTGATTACAAATGTAGACATTGTAAGCCTATAAATCAGCCTCAGCTTGTTCTAACACTCATCTGTCCCAATACAGCAATTCAAAATGCTCACAAATTAAATGAGAGCCAGGGCTGGGGAGTGGGTAATCTTAATAGTACATCTAAAGTGAAAGTTGTTCAGTCGTGTCTGACTCTTTGCTACCCCAAAGACTATACAGTTCATGGAATTCTCCAGGCCAGAATACTGGAATGGGTAGCCTTTCCTTCTCCAGGTGATCTTCCCAACCCAGGATAGAACCCAGGTCTTCCGCATTGCAAGCAGATTCTTTACCAGCTGAGCCACAGGGGAAGCCTATTGGTACATCTAAAGAGACTATGTAATTTATGAGTCAGACCTGGTGTAAAAGTTTTTCTTCCTTATTTCAAGTCCAAAATGATTCCTTAGTGGTTTATCATGTCTAGAAACACAGTTGAACTTGCTTTATTCCCTAATAGTCAAGTTTACAAGTATGATGAGAACCTAACACTTGAGCATTAATGTTTAAAGAGGATGTGTCAGTGGCAAGGAGCAAGAGTCAACAAATTATTATAAGTTCACATATGTTCACATTTTGAAAATGAAGAAGACCGTGAGGAAACAGTGTGAAAATATTTCCTTGTACATGTCAGTCATGCAATACCTGGTGCAGAATAGTAATGGATTATCAAATGAGAGCTTTTGTGCTTTAAAACGTGATCTCTCTCATATAGTATGAACTGGACCTTGTTTGTGAAACACTATATCATATTTCATGTAGTGGTAAACTTTTAGTTTGTGGGAAAAATAATTGCTACAATATGTATTATAAATTATGCTGATGCTATTTTAGTTGGATTTCTGAGAACTCAAATAAGGACCAACGCCAAGCAGAGTATATTGAGTAGGTGATATCACCTTTGCCATTCTTTCCCCTCCTGCTTCAGCCCTATGTTGCCTATAGTTCCTTCCTCTCCAATAAGTGTCTAGGCGACCTATGATATTTACTGATATTTACTTTCCTCCCTCTCAGAAGGATGTCTTTAAAAGAGGGAGGGAGATAACCCAATTTAGTGTTTTCCAATGGCTTTCTAAGGAGCTGGATGTTATTGCAATTTCTCTAAAATAGCATTTCAGAATCAAATTAATTTGGGAAGTGCTGTGTTAAACAAAGTAAATACATACTTGCTTTTACAGAACTTCTCAAAACTTCTAATACAATAATGTACATTGAGTATCTTTTTTTACAGGAGAACATTTCTCAAATGATCATTTCAGAAAGTCCTTTCCAGAAAAGTCAATTATCATCTCACTGTTTGGGAA
This sequence comes from Madoqua kirkii, assembly GCA_006408675.1. Classification (NCBI taxonomy): domain Eukaryota; kingdom Metazoa; phylum Chordata; class Mammalia; order Artiodactyla; family Bovidae; genus Madoqua; species Madoqua kirkii. The sequence continues at coordinate 17,148 of SJYC01011271.1, read as the reverse complement.
ATACTGATGTAGGAGAAAGATCTGAGAAGGGTCTGAGTTCAAAGCCTGGTCCTACTACATATTTGAGAAACTTCGAGATCAAATTTTCTTATGAGAAACACGGCACATAGAAGACTTTCCAAAAATAATAGCCATGATTTAATTATATAGTTGCTAGTCAGTTCAGTACATGTCCCTCATTCATGTCCCACTCTTTGAGACCCCACGGACTGCAGCACACCAGGCTTCCTTGTCTTTCACTATCTCCCAGAGTGTGCTTAAACTCATGTCCATCGAGTCAGTGATGCCATGCAAACATCTCATCCTCTGTCATCCCCTTCTCCTCCCGCCTTCAATCTTTCCCAGCATCAGGGTCTTTTCCAATGAGTCAATTCTTTGCATCAAAGTATTGGAGTTTCAACTTCAGCATCAGTCCTTCCAATGAATATTCAGGACCGATTTCCTTTAGGATTGACTGGTTGGATCTCCTTGCATATAAGGGAGACTCTCAAGAGTTTTCTCCAGCACCATAGTTTGAAAGCATTTTTCAGTTCTCAACCTTGTTTATGGTCCAACTCTCACATCTATACATGACTACTGGAAAAACCATAGCTTTGACTGTAGTAGCAAATATAGTGTACAGGGATTGAGGGAACAGAATAGGGTTCCTTTACTCTTAGAAAGCCCAGAGCTGATCAAAAGAGCTAGAAAATGCTCAAGAGGCAGTATTGACTGGATGGACACAACTGGAATGTGGGGCTGAGCGTGGCTGGGCAAGTAAATGATGCCTTCCTGCCTCCCAGGTGGCAGAAGGGGACTCTGCCTAATCCAGAAGGGCTGCAGAAAAGTGCAAGACTGAGTGAAGGAAGTGGGAAGAGTTTCAGTTCTCAGGCCATTGCTTATAAAATATAAAAATCTCTTAGAACTTAACTGATTTAAAAATCATGAAATTCAGGGTCTTGGCATAAAGAAAGAATTGGAATCTTCTTTACACATTCCACCAGTCATGGAAAGGAGTTCAGTTCATTTCAGTTGCTCAGTGGTGTCTGACTCTTAGTGACCCCATGGACCACAGCAGGCCAGGCCTCTCTGTCCATCACCAACTCATAAATTCTCATGAAGTTTACCCAAACTCATGTCCATTGAGTCAATGATGCCATCCAACCACCTCATCCTCTGTCATCCCCTTCTCCTTCTGCCTTCACTTTTTTCCAGCATCAGGGACTTTTCAAGTGACTCAGCTCTTTGCATCAGGTAGCCAAAATATTGGAGTTTCAGCTTCAGCATTGGTCCTTCCAATGAACACTCAGAACTAATCTTCTTTAGGATGAACTGGTTGGATCTCCTTGCAGTCCAAGGGACTCTCCAGAGTCTTCTCCAACACCACAGTTCAAAAGCATCAATTTTTTGGTGCTCAGCCTTATAGTTCAACTCTCACATCCATACATGACCACTGGAAAAACCATAGCCTTGACTAGACAGACCTTTATTGGCAAAGTAACATCTCTCCTTCTTAACATGCTGTCTAGGTTGGTCATAACTTTCCTTCCAAGGAGTAAGCATCTTTAAATTTCATGGCTGCAGTCACCATCTGCAGTGATTTCAGAGCCCAGAAAAATAGTTCGTCACTATTTCCACTGTTTCCCCATCTATTTGCCTTGAAGTGATGGGACCAGATGCCATGATCTGAGTTTTCTGAATGTTGAGTTTTAAGCCAACATTTTCACTCTCCTCTTTCGCTTTCATCAAGAGACTCTTTAGTTCTTCTTCACTTTCTGCCATAAGAGTGGTATCATCTGCATATCTGAGGTTATTGATATTTCTCCTGGCAATCTTGATTCCAGCTTTCGCTTCATCCAACCCAGCAGAAAGGAGAAGAAATGCCAAAAATCAAGGGCAAGATGAGACTGTGTACAGTTTACTTTTCATCTTCACAATAATAATAATGGTGCCATCGTCAGGTTTTTTTAAGATGCCAATGTATTAAGGCATGGAAAACCATTAGAACAGTGACTGGTATGCAAATATCAATGGATGTTAGCTATTATTATTACCTTTCTGTCTAAAATGTGCTTTCAAATACTGATCATAGTACTTCTCGAGCAAATCCAGAAATAAAGATTACTTCACAAATTTCTTCTGTATATCAGATTCCACTCTCTATGGGGCTTGCCAAAAGAGGAAGAGTTCTGTTATAATCACAAAAGTTACCTAGTATGCAGTATACTTTTCAAAGGCAATAGGCCAGTCCACCAGGGACAGGAACTATATGAGAAACAAACTAAGGGCCTCATCACTACAAAGTTAGGAGACATATTTTAAAACAGTAGAAGATAAAAGAATCTTCCATCTACTAAGCTCTCATTCTGTTCAAATTGCTGTTTGATGTAATTTCTCCTCTGAAGTCAAGGGGATTAAGTTGATGGATTTATCTCTAAAGTTCTTTAAGAGGTGAATGATGATTTCATCATCAAACCTTTGAAGGAAGTTTAACCACCAGTTCAAGTTGAGAAAGTGCTTTTCCTCCTCCATTTAATAACTATAAAATTTGTTGATTGCTCACTTTCTACGTGCTAGGCTGCTATATACTTTACAGGCATTGTCTAAATTTAGCTTCCCAATAATGCTTTGAAGTGTGGTACTCTCTCTTCCTTTCATTACTTTACAGATGAGGAATCTGAATCTTGGAGAGATTAATCTGTCCAAGGTCACTCAGCAAAGAATACCAGACTCAAGTCTGTCTAATTTCAGGGACTACACAGAGCTACATGTCCAAGGAATTTACTACTCACTGTGATTGCTTCAACATTTCTGAATGTTTAAAACTTGTTTTAAATAAGAGGTAATTACAAATAAATCATTCATGCTGTTGACATCTTAGAGCTAATCCTGCCACAGAAAGCATGAGTGTGGCAACCAGGCTTGTGTAAATTAGTTTATTTCTTCATTTTGCAAATAAAAGGCATATCCGTAATCTCTCCTAGAAATTTGGAAAGGATACTTCTAGTCCCATGTTATTCCATCAAGTACTTCAACTGTTTAAATATGTTCACAGTTGTTATAATTTAATCATGCTGGTGATTGCTATGCTGTCTGTGTTTGTTGGTGACTATTATGTTAAGGTCATTTCTGTAGGCTAATGCATTAGCAGAGGTACAGCTCAGTCCTTCTGTTAATAATGCTTCTGCATAAAGTGTTTCTGTTAGCTCACATAGCCAGACTATATGAGTTCATGGGACCTACCTATTCTTGTTAATATGATATTGTATAAGAGTTATTAAGTATCTTTCTAAGTGTGCTTTCTGTCTCTTCAAAGAACTCCTCTGTTGCTGCTACTGTTGAATCACTAAGTCGTGTCCAGCTCTTTGTGACCCCATAGACAGTAGCCTGGCAAACAGAGGCTCATCTGTCCATGGGATTTCCCAGGCAAGAATGCTGGTGTGAGTTGCCATTTCCTTCTCCAGGGGATCTTTCCAACCCAGGGATCGAACCCTCATCTCCTGAATCAGCAGGTGGATTCTTTATCACTGAGCCACTTGGGAAGCCATAAGAGTTATTAAATAGTCTTTCTAAATGTGCCTTCTGTCTCTTCAAATAGCTCCTTTTGAAATTACTTCTCTAACACATCATTAGGACCTATAACAGCTATGTCTTTATCTGTACACTAAAATATTTATCTGAAGATACTCTCATGCCTAAAGCAACCACCGCATCCTCAACACCAAAAACTACATTTCAAGAACATAGAAGGCCATCAGGCCATGACCTCCTATACTGTTCAAGCCTTATCCATCCTGGAACAGAGTTGACACTCTGTGCTCTAGTATACTGTTCTCTATTTAAACCAAGTTACTTGACAAGCAAACATAAAATATTTCATGTGTACATGTCATCACAGCAGCCAGAGCTTACCATTTCCCTGTCTCAATCCATCCAGTGGCTTCACGTCATCAGCCCAGGTCCTTGCAGTCCCCACAAGGTGATGCTTCCGTAGCCACCCTCCCACTCACCCACTCCCCGGCTCTGGTAACTGTCTGACCTGGATCTCTTACCACTCTCCTCTCAGCTTAATCTGTCTTAGCAACACTGGCTTCCTGCCCTGACATGTTCCACCTCAGGGCATCCTAGTCAGCTCAGGCTGCCATAACAAAGTATTGCAGACTGAGTGCCTTAAATAACAGGCAATTATTTTCTCAAAGTTCTGGGGAACCAAAGTCCAAAATCAAAGTTCTAGCAGCATTGGTTTCTGATAAGAGCTCTCTTCTTAGCTTGCAGATAGCTGCCTTCTCATTGGGTCCTCACATGACCTTTCTTCTGGGTATACAGACTCCTGACATCTTTCCTTCTTCTTATAAGAAGTGATTCATAATGTTGTACTCAGAAACCAACATAACATTGTAAAGCAATATCCTCCAATTAAAAAAAAAGAAAAGGTTAGTCCTACTGGATTAGGACCCCACGCTTATGTCCTCCTTTAACCTTAATTACCACCTTGTAAGTCCCTATCTCCAAATATAGACGCATTGGTGGTGAGTTGTATTCTAAGACTCCATAATAGTTTTCTCTCATTCTTTAGGTCATAAATTGTTCAAAAGCAACATTGATATCACCAATGACTTATAAGATGTGAATCAAGGGATATATGAAAGGTCTTATTCATACAACCTAAATATTTCTTCAAGATGAAATATAGAACTCATCTTGGGATAATTGTTGATTTCACTATTCCTCTTTAAAAAATTATCTTGAAGGTGGTAATTTATAATGTTATCAGTAGTTCTATAAGAGATTAATATTTCTAATGATGCCCCTCACTGATAAAAAGAGGTTCATAATTTTCATCTTGGAGGCTTGGGAGAGCAGAAGAAAATGGAAGAGGTTCTTGAAAAATAGAAATAAAAAGAAATGTTTACTTGCACCATTGTGTCCGATTCTTTGCAATCCCATGGACTGCAGCCTGTCAGGCTCCTCTATCTATGGGATTTTCCAGGCAAGAATACTGGAGTATGTACCCATTCCCTTCTTCAGGAGATCTTCCCAACTCAGGGATTGATCCTGGGTCTCCATGTCCCCTGCATTGCAGGCAGATTCTTTACCGCTAAGCCGCTGGGAAAACCCCCATAGGAAGCATTACATACTGAAAAGTCAAGCACAAATTTTGCTTGTTTCTCACTGTGCCTCCACCTGACAGTATCTTAAATCATTCATGACTGGGTAGCTTTCTCCATCTAAGAAGTGTAACAGTCCTTTTTGCTTTTTTAATAGGCTTTTCAATTAAAAAACAAGCCTGCCCATTTGATAAGGCCTCGGTTTCCCAAGATCACTACGTTTAGTTTTTCTTCTAGGACAGGTCTCAAATGGTATTGTTTTAAATCTTCAGAGACCGCCTTTCCCTACCAGTCTACTGAAAAGAAAGAAATTTAAAATTCTGTGACATTCACCAAAACTCTCAACTTAGAAGAAAAATCTCCACGTGGTGCTGAGAAATACAAACAACGTAGCCTGTGCTTCCTAGAAAAGTAAAAGACTGGAGGAAATTACATGGAGAGACCTGAGAGTTAGCTTGCCCCTCTGGAGACGCTCCATCAAGGAGCAAAAGTAATAGCTCACATTATTCAGTTTTGCTCTATGACAAGTGCTGTTCTAAGAGTTCAACTGAGAAGTGTGAAGCTTGGACTATGAGTAAAATGCAGCTTACTTTTATTTTTCATCTTCCGGTTAAACTGTATTCACCCAAGTAATTCAACAGTGATTTTGGATGGTGTTTGGCAGAGCCTTCCTTCATGAGGTCACTCTCAGACAATAGGTCGATAAAAGGTCAGCTTTTGTTATGAAAACGGTCTCAGTTCTAAAATTACAGTTCCCAACCAACTTCAGGTCATAAGCAATGGGAAAACAACTTCAACTTCGTACCCTTTATCCCTTCCCCACGATCTGCAAGGTGTGGCTCCCTACTTTATTTGCTGTCCAAGCCTGTTCTATGCCACAAACACCACACTGCCTAAGCCGCCCTGGCTTCCACACTGTTCCTTGAGCTTACAGTCATGCTTCCACCTAAAGGATTTTGCACTGGCAAAGTCATATAGCCCATTTTACCATTTTCAAAATGTCTTTGCTTACATGTCATTCTTCAGAGCCTTCCTCATGAGGTCACTCTCAGACAATAGGTCGATAAAAGGTCAGCTTTTGTTATGAAAACGGTCTCAGTTCTAAAATTACAGTTCCCAACCAACTTCAGGTCATAAGCAATGGGAAAACAACTTCAACTTCGTACCCTTTATCCCTTCCCCACGATCTGCAAGGTGTGGCTCCCTACTTTATTTGCTGTCCAAGCCTGTTCTATGCCACAAACACCACACTGCCTAAGCCGCCCTGGCTTCCACACTGTTCCTTGAGCTTACAGTCATGCTTCCACCTAAAGGATTTTGCACTGGCAAAGTCATATAGCCCATTTTACCATTTTCAAAATGTCTTTGCTTACATGTCATTCTGAAAGAGAAGCATTCCCTTAACACTATTATTATTTACCATCTTAATCTCCAGTCTTTTTCTTCATTGTAATTTTTACTTGATAGGCTGAATACTTATATGTTTACTAATATGCCTCCCTTAGTTGGATATGTTACACAAGCTCAGGACCTTGATCTGATTTCTCACAGCTGCTCTTCTCATTGCCATCTGAGAACTCTGAACAGTACCTGACCCAATATTAGGTGCTCAGTGTACATTTTGGGGGGCTTCCCAGGTGACTCCGTGGGTAAAAACCTGCCTGCAATGGAGGAGATGTGGCTTCCATCTCTGGCTTAGGAAGATCCCTTGGAGAAGGGCATGGCAACCCACTCTAATTTTCTTGCCTGGGGAATCTCATGGATAGAGGAGCCTGGCAAGCTACAGTCCATCAGGTTGCAGAGAGTGAGACACAACTGAAGCAACAGCATACACATACACACCTACATTTTTTTTTCAGGGTAAGAATACCCCATGAGTATAAACTGTAGAATAAAGCATCTCTAAAGCAGCTCAAAGGGAGGAGTCTTGATCTTTTATTTTAAAATGTGGCTAAGAGTTTATTAATAAAAAAGTATTCAGATTACTCCAAGTTTGCTTACTCTATGGCTACCATTAAAAATTAATATTCTAGGCATTTTATTAAAATGAGCAGCTTTCCCTCTAAGCAGCCTTTCCTGCTTTGACAATGTTTTCACTCGGGAGACAAAACATGGAAATGAACCTGAATCTTACTAAATTAGTATAATTGCATGTAAAATTTTATAATTATTTGATAGTTATTATAAATAAGCTGTTTCTTAGAAAACATGATTAATTTCATTTTAATATAACCAATATAACTTTCTTTCAACAAGGTCTGAACTCTTTAATTCTAGATTTTTTAAAAATTCTGTTATTTAAACATTACAGAAAGTGTTTTATTTTTGTTTTCATGGCTAGATAAGTGTTTGCTGGGTTATGCTTCCGTTTCTCTGCATCCACTGTTGCATTCAACAAAAATATTTACGATCACAAAGTAATGACTTCTTAGGGTAATGTTGCTTTACAAAAGTAGTGTCTTAATAGAACTTGGAGTTTGTAGCATTATGCAAGCTAAATTGTTCTTGCACTGTAAAATGCATTTGATTCTTCTCCTCTTATAAATTCCATGTATCTCCTTTCAATTCTGCTTTCCAGGAGTCTATGCAAGATTGATGGAGACATTAAATTCAAAAACTAAAAGAGAAAAAAATGTAATGTGAGTCTTCAGTTGACTTTAAAGGAGATATATTGCTTAATAGAAACATTCAGAGAACAATGATAGTGGGCAGTAAATCCTAGATTAATTACATTTACTCAGTGTGCTATAGAGCTAATTCACATAGCCAAACTTTTTTACAAAGCACTATCATGTCATGATTTTTTGCACTGGACAGTAAATGTACAAGCATTAGTGTTAAAAGACAGGATTTTGCCCCTTATTACCGAAAGCAAAATTACTCTGCTCTATTGCAAACCTAGTAGATGTCTATCCCTACATCTTTTATTAATTTCTCAAAAATCTGTCCTTCATATTTTATTATACAGTCAGCAGTAAACCTCACATGTTGAAAGATTTGAAACTGCTAAGTAACAAATCTGTGAATTCACAATGATATTCTAAATGATCCAGGAAATGTCATTTTAAGTGGTAAAATCAATATGTATTTTGGTTCATTAGCAAAATACATAATGGCTATTTCTAGCATCTCCTCAGATTTTCTGTTTAACCATTTTGTATTGTGATGCCTGGCCTGAAGCAATTCTATTTTTAGTTCTAATGGAACAGTCTTAAATTGCTTATTTTCTGTTTACTAAAGTCATCCTGTTTGTTACCATGGAAACTATGACAACTGCTCCAACTAACTGTTTTATTAAATGAATTGAAGATGTAGCTGAAGACTGTGAAGGTGCAGCATGTCATTCTTAAAACATATTTTCCAACAACTGCAAAACTATGACCAATCTGTAGAAAAAAATGAAATTAATTATGAATAAGATCTTCTACATTTCAAATTAGGGAGGCTTATCTACATTTGAAAATCTGAATATAACTAGCACATAGTCTTCCCCAACCTACAAAGACTATGTCTTTTAAAAGTGTATCTGTATATCTATTCATTGGAATTTGGAGCACATTAACCCATTTATGAAATAACTTCATAAATATAATTAGATCTCCAGGGCCACCCTCAAAAGCCCTTTGACCTGTAATATCTCAATCTATAGCAATATTAGCAATAGCCTTTGTTCTCAGTTCTGGCAGCAGGAGACAAGTTTCAGAATTGTGAAGAAAGAGAAGAGTTTTCTCGTACCTCAGTGCCCCTGTCTCCAGCCTCCTGGGTTCCTCTTATTACCAACTCTCCTGGGTTGATCCTCAACAGGGTCCTCCTGCCCAGTGTCAATCAAGCCAATAAAAGAAGACTGAGGTTCAGTTCAGAAGCAAAGGAAAACTTATTCTTTGATCTAAGAATGGAGAGGTGCAATCACCTGCTCTAGAGTCCAAGCCCAACCCACTTCAAACATTGTGGGTAGGACCTCTGTATAGGGTCTGTCTGCACTGGAGAAGGAAATGGCAACCCGCTCCAGTGTTCTCGCCTGGAGAATCCCAGGGACGGGGAAGCCTGGTGGGCTACCGTTTATGGGGTCGCACAGAGTTGGACACGACGGAAGTGACTTAGCGACTGAAGCGACTTAGCAGCAGCAGTCGCTGCTGCTGCAGGGAAAAGGAGTGGAGTTCTGGTGAGTGGGACGGGGCTGTGCTACCCCCGCCTCCAGATTGTAGTGACTGGGATACAGTGACTCTGCACAGGCCTAGGGAGTTGCGGTGTTAAGTGCATCCATTTTGCACTAGCAGCTCTGGTCTGAAGTGCTGAGTGCAAGGTCTCTGAGGCATCGTACTAGCAAGTGAATCTAAATTAAGCATGAAAGGAGAGCTTAGACTTTATAGAAACACCTAGATTCTATCTTATTTTTCCTGTGGACCCTGTGGGCTTTGCAGCCACTCTCACTTTTGCACATCTTTCTTCAGAGTTTCACTTCCCTTCAAGTTTCACTTGGTGAAAAGGACTTCCCTGGTGGCTCAGACAGTAAAGCATCTGCACACAATGCGGGAGATTGGATTTCCATCGCTGAGTCAGGAAGATCTCCTGGAGAAGGAAATGGCAACCCACTCCAGTATACTTGCCTGGAGAATCCCATCAATGGAGGAGCCTGGTGGGCTACAGTCCCTGGGGTTGCAAAGAGTGGGACACGACTGCGTGACTTCACTTCAGGTTTCATACTTACAGTCCTGCTTTTACACTGAACCATCATCCTCCTCAAAAGTCAAGATGTTCCCAGATAATTGTTTAAAAAAGAGGGAAAGCAATCAAAATACTCTATTGTCTGAATGATTGAACTCTTCCTGTAGTTTTGGCATTTTAAAACATTCGATATTTTTTTACCCCAAACAAATCCCTAACACATAAGACTTCATTAACCACAACTAAAGAAAATATTCAGAGGGTAAATGTGTGAGGAAACTGCTCTGAGTAATCAGACCAAGAAATCAGGCAGAAGTCAGTTGATATGAAAAGTCAGCTTCTTTACTGTCTTGCCTAAATCTTGGATCTTGGGTTTTCTGTTCAAGGATGGATGGCAGTGGTTAGCTCTAAATCGAGTCATCTTTTTGTTCATTTAATTTCCAGGAGATTTTAATAAAATGTATCTTTTAACCCTATAAATGTGCTTTTAAAAGAATGTCATCTTCTTGGTTAAAGAGATCAAATTAACACAATAATGTAGACAAACATTTTGTTCTTATTTTCTAACAAAATACAAACCAAACAAAATTATTGTGATTTGAACATTGTGAATTTTACACAAAAAAGGAAAGAAATATTCAGTTCAATTCAGTTCAGTCACTCAGTTGTGTCCGACTCTTTGTGACCCCATGAAATGCAGCATGCCAGGCCTCCCTGTCCATCACCAACTCCTGGAGTTCACTCAAACTCATGTCCATCGAGTCAGTGATGCCATCCAGCCATCTCATCCTCGGTTGTCCCCTTCTCCTCCTGCCCCGAATCCCTCCCAGCATCAGAGTCTTTTCCAATGAGTCAACTCTTCACATGAGGTGGCCAAAGTACTGGAGTTTCAGCTTTAGCATCAGTCCTTCCAAAGAACACCCAGGACTGATCTCCTTTAGAATGGACTGGTTGGATCACCTTGCATTCCAAGGGACTCTCAAGAGTCTTTTCCAACAGCACAGTTCAAAAGCATCAATTCTTCAGTGCTCAGCTTGCTTCACAGTAAAACTCTCATAATCCATACATGACCACTGGAAAAACCATAGCCTTGACTAGACGTACCTTTGTTGGCAAAGTAATGCCTCTGCTTTTGAATATGCTATCTAGGTTGGTCATAACTTTCCTTCCAAGGAGTAAGCGTTTTTTAATTTCATGGCTGCAATCACCATCTGCAGTGATTTTGGAGCCCCCCAAAATAAAGTCTGACACTGTTTCCCCATCTATTTCCCATGGAGTGATGGGACCAGATGCCATGATCTTCGTTTTCTGAATGTTGAGTTTTAAGCCAACTTTTTCACACTCCTCTTTCATTTTCATCAAGAGGCTTTTTAGTTCCTCTTCAATTTCTGCCATAAGGGTGGTGTCATCTGCATATCTGAGGTGATTGATATTTCTCCCAGCAATCTTGATTCCAGCTTGTGTTTCTTCCAGTCCAGCATTTCTCATGATGTACTCTGCATAGAAGTTAAATAAGCAGGGTGACAATATACAGCCTTGACATACTCCTTTTCCTATTTGGAACCAGTCTGTTGTTCCATGTCCAGTTCTAACTGTTGCTTCTTGACCTGCATATAGGTTTCTCAAGAGGCAGGTCAGGTGGTCTGGTATTCCCATCTCTTTCAGAATTTTCCACAGTTTATTGTGATCCACACAGTCAAAGGCTTTGGCATAGTCAGTAAAGCAGAAATAGTTCTTTTTCTGGAACTCTCTTGCTTTTTCAATGATCTTTTCTCATGATGTACTCTGCATAGAAGTTAAATAAGCAGGGTGACAATATACAACCTTGACATACTCCTTTTCCTATTTGGAACAAGTCTGTTGTTCCATGTCCAGTTCTAACTGTTGCTTCCTGACCTGCAAATAGGTTTCTGAAGAGACAGGTCAGGTGGTCTGGTATTCCCATCTCTTTCAGAATTTTCCACAGTCAAAGGCTTTGGCATAGTCAATAAAGCAGAAATAGATGTTTTTCTGGAACTCTCTTGCTTTTTCCATGATCCAGCTCATGTTGGCAATTTGATCTCTGGTTCCTCTGCCTTTTCTAAAACCAGCTTGAACATCTGAAAGTTCACAGTTCACATACTGCTGAAGCCTGGCTTGGAGGATTTTGAGCACTACTTTACTAACATATGAGACGAGTGCAACTGTGCGGCAGTTTGAGCATCCTTTGGCATTGCCTTTCTTTGGGATTGGAATGAAAGTGTTCCCTTCAGTGCGTCAGAGAGTACTGTAGTTTGTAGTCATGGAACAGCAAGAACGTGAGAGCCCACAGGAAAATCAGATCCCTGGCTTTTTCATTCGTAGACATTACTGAATGCCTACTGTATATCCTGAATATAAAATAAGACACTATCCCAGCTTCACTGAGTCCCTGTCACTACTAAACAGTTGAAGTGTTTCAACTAATCTGAAGCACATAAAAAGTACAAAAAGTAACACTTTAGGATATTCATCTTTACCTAACAGCAAGGTTTCCTCTACTCTGAGCTGCAGGTTCAGCGGTAATGATGGAGAAAATATTTTTAATATATAAGAAAATCATCCTTACATGCACTATTTGTCTTCTAATGATGATTAATGCTGCTAATCTGATGTCCAATTGAATTTATGAATCTCAAAGTTTGGTTTTACTGTTTAAACAGCCACATAGAGACCACCCATGCAATTAGCCATGGAGAGTGGAGGAACAATTACCTTGTCAGTAGATGATCAAGCATTTAATAGATTAAAACAAATTACGTATTTCAATTTTTTAACTTTTAAAATATATATAGACAGATAGAAACCTAGATCTTTATCTCAAGGTAGAGACTTTTGATGAAATAAGCATATACTAAAGAAAGGTCTTATTATGTTAGAGTAACTTGAGACCTTCCTAAGATAATTTCCCTTTCATTTTAGATCAAAACCATGCCTGTAAAGCTCAGAGTACAATCTCACTGAGAATTTGGGACCCAGCCAACACTTATAATGAAAATCACTATTTTCTCAAGTCCTAGGATATTTTAGTCCTTGCATTCTAATGAGTAATTAGTACCACTACCAACCTATTAATCACACATATGGCTTCTTTATAAGTAATTTTTCTGTAACTATAGCTTAAAGATTATGATTGAAATGAAAATGCCCCTGATCTATCAGCTTATTGATATTCTTGATGAATTAATTCAAGTCCCATGTTTTCATGTATTTGGAATTGGTTTCACAAAATAAATTATGTCATTTTTTATAAATGTTGGTACTCATTCTCATGTTCAATATTCAATCTAATCAAGCATTGCAATGTGAAATATCAAGATTCAGTGAAAAGTCTGATGTCAACATTTAACAGCATAAACCATTTTAAAAGTATAAATCTTTATTTTAACATGAATCACTGTTAATTTACAAATATGCCTCTAGACAGAGAGTTACATAGATATTTAATGTATGTATAATTTCTTCAACTACAGAAAACTTTCCCCACCAGCCTTCAGTCGTCCTGACTTTCATCTGAGAAATCTGTTGGTCTAAAGAAAAAGTCAAGTTCTAAGCCTATTTCTTTCTAGAACTGAGGTTCTATAAAGGACAAAAGTTTTTTTTTCCTCTGTGAACTGGTATGTATCTGCCTAATCACCACTAACAGGATTAGAAGGGATTAGTTTAGAAATGTCTAACTTTTCATTATAACTTCTTTCCAGTGCCAACTTCCCAAATGTACTTATCTTTCCAAACCATAACTCAGAATCTAAGTCGCCATTCATAATCTAGGGCTTTCCTGGTGGCTCAGATAGTAAACAATCTGCCTGCAATGCAGGAGACCTGGATTTGATCCTTGGGTTGGGATGTACCCTGGAGAACTGATAATCTAACGATTTTAAAATTCAAAGCAGTCAAACTTTGATTTAAAAAAAAGGAAAATAAAAAATGTTCATATTATACGATATAAAATCCTCCCTTAGCACACTCTTTTCTCCTTTCCCTTTCCATGGTGGTTGTTGTTCAGCCACTCAGTTTTGTCCAACTCTTTGTGACCCATGTACTACAGCATGCCAAGCTTCCCTGTCCTTCACCATCTCCTGGAGTCTGCTCAGACTCATGTCCTTTGAGTCACTGATGCCAACCAACCATCTCATCATCTGTCATCCCCTTCTCCTCTGCCTTCAATCTTTCCCAGCATCAGAGTCTTTTCCAGAACTGACTCTTTGCATCAGGTGGCCAAAGTATCGGAGCTTCAGCTTCAGTGTCAGTCCTTCCAATGAATATTCATGAATATTCATTCTATTAGAATTTGACTGGTTTGATCTCCTTGCAGTCCAAGGGACTTGCAAGAGTCTTCCCCAACACCACAGATAAAAGTATCAATTCTGTGTACTCAGCCTTCTTTATGGTTCAACTCTCACATCCATATATGACTGTTGGAAAAATCATAGTTTTGACTATATGGACCTTTGTCGTCAAAGTAATGTCTCTGCTTTTTAACATGCAATCTAGAATTATCATAGCTTTCCTTCCAAGGACCAAGTGTCTTTTGATTTCATGGCTGCAGTCACCATCTGCAGTGATTTTGGAGCCAAAGAAAATAAAGTATTTCACTGTTTTCATTGTTTCCCCCATCTATTTGTCATGAAGTTACAGGACCAGATGCCATGATCTTCATTTTCTGAATGTGGAGTTTTAAGCCAGCTATTTCACTCTCCTCTTTCACCTTCATCAAGGGACTCTTTAGTTCCTCTTCTCTTTCTCCTAAAAGGTGGTATCATCTGAATATCTGAGGCTATTGATATTTCTCCCTGAAACCTTAATTCCAGCTTGTGCTTCATGCAGTCCAGCATTTTACATGATGTACTCTGCACAGCAGGTAAAAAAGCAGGGTGACAATATACAGTCTTGACATACTCCTTTTCCTATTTGGAACCAGTCCACTGTTCAATGTCCAGTTCTAACTGTCACTTCTTGATCTGCATACAGGTTTCTCAGGTGGCAGGTGAGGCGGTCTGCTATTCTCCTCTCTTTCAGAATTTTCCATAGTTTGTTGTGATCTACACAGTCAAAGGCTTTGGTGTAGTTAATGAAGCAGAAATATATGTTTTTCTGGAACTCTCTTGCTTTTTCTATAATCCAACAAATGTTGGCAATTTGATCTCCGGTTCTTCTGCCTTTTCTAAATCCAGCTTGAACATTTGGAAGTTCTCAGTTCATGTACTACTGAAGCCTAGCTTAAAGGATTTTGAGCATTACCTTGCTAACATGCGAAATGTCTTTGACATTGCCATTCTTTGGGGCTGAAATGAAAACTGACCTTTTCTAGTCCTGTGGCCACTGCTGAGTTTTCCAAATTTGCTGGCAGATTGAGTTCAGCATTTTCACAGCATCACCTTTTAGGATCTGAAATAGTTCAACTGAAATTCCATCATTTCCACTAGCTTTGTTCATAGTGATACTTCCTAAGGCCCACTTGACTTCACATTCCAGGATGTCTGGCTCTAGGTGAGTGATCACACCATCTATCCAGGTCATTAAGATCTTTAAAAGGCTTCTTTTAGATTCTTGCTGTTTCTGTCCTTTATTTTGCTCATCTTTGCAGGAAATATTCCCTGGTATCTCCAATTATCTTGAAGAGATCTCTAGTCTTTTCCATTCTGTTGTTTTCCTCTATTTCTTTGCAGTGTTCACTTAGGAAGGCTTTTTTTTTTTTAATCTCTCCTTGCTATTCTTTGGATCTATGCATTCAGATGCCTGTATCTTTCCTTTACTCTTTTGCCTTTTGCTGCTCTTCTTTTCTCATCTGTTTGTAAGATCTCCTCGGACAACCATTTTGCCTTTTCACATTTTTTTTTCTTAGGGATGGCTTTGATCACTGCCTTCTGTATAATGTTACAAACCTCTGTCCAGAGTTTTTCAGGCACTCTGTGTATAAGATCTAATCCCTTGAATCTATTTGTCACTTCCACTATATAATCATAAGGTCATACCTGAATGGCCTAGTAGTTTTCCCTACTTCCTTCAAGCCATGGTGGTAGTCAACCTTATTTTTTTTATAAGTTTTCAGACATTTTAAAACTCATTTTGAAAACACATATTTATATATTTATGCATCATTTTTAGTACTAGCAAAAGATTAAGAAAAAATTTAATATGTATTACTACAAGACCAATAAAAGACTTATCCATGTAATAAAATTCTCTGAGGCAGCAAGCAACAAGTCAGGAAATTTTATGTATAAATGTGGACAGGTCTCAAATATACTCTCAAATGAAAAAAAGCAAGGTATACAACACTGTGTAAAGTATGTGTCCATTTTTATTTATTTTTTTTTGTTCAGTCTCTAGGATGTGTCTGACTCTTTGCCACACCATGGACTGCAGCACGCCAGGCTCCCCTGACCTTCACTATCTCCTAGAGTTTGCTCAAACTCATGCCCATTGAGTCAGTGATGCTATCTAACCATCTCATCCTCTGCTACCCTCTTCTCCTCCTGTCTTTCTCAGCATCAGGGTCTTTTCCAGTGAGTCAGCTCTTGTCATCAGGTAGCCAAAGTATTGGAGCTCCAGCTTCAGCATCAATCTTTACATTGAGTATTCAGGATTGGTTTCCTTTAAAGACTGACTGGTTTGATCTCCTTGCAGTCAAAGGGACTCTCAAGAGTCTTTTCCAGAATCAAAATTTTAAACTATCCATTCTTTGGCACTCAGCCTTCTTTATTTTTTTAAAACGCATTTATTTTTCTTTATTTATTTTAAATGCATGAAAATATTTCTGAAAAGGTTAAAAAGATTAAACAAACTTGATAACCTTTATGGAAAGGAGTCAGGTGGCTGGGACAGAGGTGAGAAAGACTTTCAAAACAAATAAGATTTTGTACATTTTTAATTTAAACAGGTAAATAAAATTTATAATGAAATTAAAATTTTATCCATAAACAAAAGAATTTTAGTTGTAAAAAATTGAGATCTTTTTGCTTGTTTTTTATATTAATGGTATTTCACTATATGGATTATTCTGCATTATATTTTTTAATGTAAAATTTCTCACTGACTTTTTTTCTTTTCGATACATAGAAGATTACTGAATTCTTTTGCAAAACTGTATATTATTCCAACACAGATAAACCAAAGTTTATTTTTTAATGCCTCTGTTAATATACCAAATCACTGGATTGAGGACCAGTCAATAAATACTTCATGGCCCAATTTAATTAGGCTCTCTTAATTTACTGTAGACTCTCCCTGTGGTCAACTAGTAGATGGGAAATATAAATAACAAATATGTTCAACTTTAGTAATAATCAAATTAAAATAACAATGAGAAAAATTCATTACTTGCAAAAAAATCTGTTACTTGTGAATAATAGGGTATCATCTTGCATTTCTACTA